>BQNB010141563.1:0-17255 GCA_026074375.1 Tanacetum coccineum
GTGCCTGTAATTCATGATTTTCCTGAGGTGTTTCCTGAGGAGTTGCCAGGACTACCACCGCCGAGGCAAGTAGAATTTTAAATTGATCTAGTACCGGGGGCTGCACCTGTTGCACGTGCACCATATAGATTGGCACTTCCTGAGATGAAAGATTTGTTGGTACAATTGCAAGAGCTGCTGGAGAAAGGATTTATTCGTCCGAGTTCATCACCGTGGGGAGCACCGGTGTTGTTGTAAAGAAGAAAGATGGATCTTTTAGAATGTGTATAGATCGATTATCGCGAGTTGAACAAGTTGACTATCAAGAATCGTTATCCTCTTCCAAGAATTGATGATTTATTTGACCAACTTCAAGGCTCTAGCGTGTATTCTAAGATCGATCTGCGATCAGGATATCACCAGTTACACATTAAAGAGGAAGACATTTCGATTACTACATTTAGAACTCGGTATGGTCACTTTGAGTTCCAAGTAATGCCGTTTGGATTGACTAATGCGCCTGCTGTGTTTATGGACTTGATGAACCGAGTATGCAAGTCATATCTTGATCAGTTCGTTATAGTGTTCATCGATGATATTTTGGTCTATTCCAAGGACAAAGAAGAGCATGGGAAACATTTAAAGATTATTTTGGAGCTGCTTAAGAAAGAGAGATTGTACGCCAAGTTTTCAAAGTGTGATTTTTGGATAGATTCGGTACATATTTTGGGTCATGTTATTGATCGTAGTGGTGTTCATGTTGATCATACCAAGATTGAAGCCATTAAGAGTTGGCCTGCACTAACGACGCCAACGAAGGTGAGGCAATTTCTTGGATTGGCTGGATATTATAGCAGGTTTATTGAAGGTTTTTCTTTGATTTCTAAGCCACTGACTAAGTTGAATCATAAAAATAAGAAATACAAGTGGGGAAAAGAAGAAGAAGAAGAAGCTTTTCAGACATTAAAGCAGAAGTTGTGTAGTGTACCGATCTTAGCGTTGCCCGAAGGAACGGGAGATTTCGTAGTGTATTGTGACGCATCTCTTAAGGGTTACGGAGCTGTGTTGATGCAAAGAGAGAAGGTGATAGTGTATGCTTCTAGACAATTGAAAGTCCATGAAGAGAATTACATTACTCATGATTTGGAGCTAGGATCCATTGTTTTCGCTCTTAGATTATAGAGACATTATTTGTATGGAACGAAGTGTGTAGTTTTCACCGATCACAAGAGCCTACAATATATTTTGAACCAGAAAGAGCTAAACTTAAGACAACAGAGATGGATTGAGTTATTGAGTGATTATGATTGTGAAATTTGGTATCATCCTAGAAAAGCAAATGTTGTGGCTGACGCCTTGAGTCAGAAGGAAAGGGATAAGCCATTGTGTGTTCGAGCTTTGATGATGACTGTTCACAATGATCTACCGAAGCAAATTCGTGAAGCTTAAAAGGAAGCAATAAAGAAGAAGTATGTAAGGAAAGAAAATTTGGGGAGATTGATTAAGCCGATATTCAAATTTCGCCCTGATGGAAAATGTTGTTTTGGAAATCATGTTTGGTTGCCGCGATTCGGTGGATTGAGGGATTTGGTTATGCATGATTCGTATAAGTCCAAGTATTTCATCCATCCGGGATCAGACAAGATGTATCAAGATTTGAAGTTGTTGTACTCGTGGCCGAATATGAAAGTGGATATTGCCATGTATGTAAGTAAGTGTCTGACTTGTGCGAAGGTAGAGCATCAGAAACCGTCTGGATTGCTGCAATAACCTGAGATTCCAGTTTGGAAGTGGGAAAGGATTACTATGGATTTTGTGAGTGGATAGCCAAGAACGTCGAGTAGGTACGATACAATTTGGGTTATTGTCGACCGACTGACCAAATCAGCTCATTTCATGCCAATGAGGAAAATGGATAGCATGGAGAAACTCACGCGACTATACTTGAAAGAAATTGTGTGTAGGCATGGTGTACCTGTTTTGATTATTTCGGACTGAGATAGCAATTTTACATCAAATTTCTGGAGATCGCTTCAAGAAGCGTTGGGGACGAATTTAGATATGAGTATCGCTTACCACCTTTAAACGGATGATCAAAGTGAAAGGACAATACAAACGTTGGAAGATATGTTGCGTGCCTGTGTGATTGACTTTGTAAATAGTTATGATCGCCATTTGCCATTAGTCGAGTTCTCATACAACAGTTATCACGCAAGTATTAAGGCTGCACCATATGAAGCTTTATATAGACAAAAATGTAGGTCACCTGTATGCTGGAGTGAGGTTGGGGATAGCCAACTCACCGGTCAAGAATTGATTCGTTATATGACTGAGAAGATTGTCCAGATTAAGAATCATTTGTTAGCTGCTCGTAGTCGCCAGAAGAGTTATGCAGATAAGAGAGCTAAGCCATTGGAATTTGAAGTTGGTGATATGGTACTGCTTAAGGTATCGCCATGAAAGGGCATTGTGAGTTTTAGAAAGCGCGGAAAGCTAATTCCACGTTACATTGGGCCATTCAAGATTCTAGCTAGAGTTGGTCATGTAGCTTATACGTTGGAGTTACCTGAAGAGTTGAAAGGAATTCATAGTACTTTTCATATTTCAAATCTTAAGAAATGTTTAGCAGAAGGTGATATTGTTGTTCCGATGGAAGAGATTCAACTTGATGATAAGTTGCACATGATTGAAGAGCCAGTGAAAGTTGTTAATAGAGAGGTTAAGCGACTTAAGCAGAGTCGGATACCTATTGTCAAAGTAAGTTAGAATTCGCAAAGAGGTCCACAATTTACTTGGGAACGTGAGGATCAGATTAAGAAAAAGTACCCTTATCTCTTTACAAGTAAGGCGAAGCGAGTAAAGCGGATAAGTCGAGCTGAGCACCGGGACGGCGCTCCCTAAAAGAGGGGAGAATGTAACAACCCGAGTTTCAGGTCAACGTTTATCTTGAGCTAAGATAATTATTTTGCTACATAGATAGTTATAGTCGTTTATACTATATGAGGTTTGATAGAAATTTCCTTTGATAAGGTAATTTCAATCCGTGATTTAGTTTCTATTAGTTTTTAGCATCTAAGAACGTCAGAAAAATTTATATCGTTGCTCCGAGAACGTGATTATGTTATTTTCGTATTTTATGACGTTTCCCTGAGTTTTTGTAAAAACCGTGCTTAAAGGTCATGTTTTACGAGGTTTAACGATGATAAACGTTTTAAAGTAAAATTAGTGGGACAGATTTAAAATTTTACAAAACGTGTGGTGTCACACCCCGCCAAGGCGGAATCGCGAGGCGTAAACAAGAATGGATATCATCACAACACATGGTGTCTATATAGAGAATACTAAAATGAAAACTAAAGTAAAGCAAAGACACAAAGTGTCATAACAATACCCAAAACCTAATGGTGTCTTTATTAATGAGAAAGAGGTCTCGTCAATAAATGACATGCAAAACATAATCCAAACAATTCATGCAAACGCATTTATTCAAACAGAAAGCATAAAGAAACTCCAAGCATCCTACAGTCTCTTCTAGCCACTTCGCTCTATCTTAGCACCATTAAGCTCACCTGAAAATGATGCTTAAAATGCCAACATAAAGTTGAGCTAGAATCATAGGTTTACGACATACAACAATATCCAAAATAAAATTTCAATTAGCTGTTGCAATTACCAAAACAATTCATGGGAAAAACAAAACAAAAAACCACCACTTAAACCACAACGGATGAAACGTGCCCATGACCACAAACATACCAAACTCATATGTGCACTACAATTCCGCACATTAGCTCTCGCAGTCTTATCACCGCCAACCACATTGTTGCAATTGGGATCCACAACACCAAACATATCATATCATAACGCAACGGGACGGAACGTGCCTACGATCCAATACACATAACCATAGCAAGGTTAAAAAACATTTTACAAGACAACAAGCATCATTCTCACTCCAAAATAACATGATAAAAAAAAATGGCTATTGAAACTCACCTTTTGCTTAGCATTCCAAGGATTCAAACCAAAAGCTTCACAAACAACTAGCACAAAACTATATAACAAAATAAACTCGTGTTACACGCTACTAAGCCACAAGCTTAATGCACTGGTAAACAAATCAAATGATGATGTAATAAGGTTGTTCGATTTAACCACCATGGTTCACCCCGACAGATCCATACCCAACTTTAACCACTTTGTTAACAAGTTTCACTAGTATAGTCACAATTTTGTTCAAAACTGCATAATTTTACATGGTCTTAACGTACTCATAAAACCTCTATTACAGGCCTCCATATTTCATCACCCAAAAATTAACTATGTTCCATTTATGTTATATTAACTACCTTATGATTCCCAAGAGCCATTTACATGCAACTTTTCTTGCAACCAACGTTTGAATGACTTCCCCCACCTCTAAAACCTTCGAGGTATAGCCGAATGGGATATGGAAACTAGAACTCTTAGCTAACCATCATAGGACACCGGAAACTTGACAAAATCTATTACCATCATTGAGAAAACAGCCAAACAACACAGCCCTAAATTCTGCCCTAATCTAAATCATGTTTTAACGCGATCTAAACCCTAACGAATACACCCATATGATCTTAATTAAACCCTAATCATTATAACATGTTTATTATATCATTAATTACAGATGTTATGTAAACTCCTAAATATCCCATCATAATAATATTACAAGATTTTTAATGAAAATTAACTCAAAGGATTAAATTATACCTTAAATCTATACAATCTTATGAACACAAAAATCACCAACTTGAAAAAAAAAATCACTCTTCCTCCTTTGAAAAAAATTTATGGCTGGACAAATAAAAACAATGGGGAGAAGGGTTTTTGGGTATTTATAAGGTTTTTACAAAAAGGTTTTGGATAAATATCTTTTATACCAATTTTTATTAAGTAAGAAAATTGTTTTTTCCATTTTTTTTCTTTTATCCTAAAAACCGGCCGATTGGCCTTATTTATATATTTTTTTTTATTTATCTAATTAATTAACTTATATATTAACATTACCTTAAGTTTTTATAAAAACCTTAGCTTGCTTGCACATACCTTTTTTGCTTAAACGCAATTTACTAGACTTTTAAAAATAAATAACTTTTTTTTATTTTTATTAACCCTAAACTTTCCAAAAATAGAAATTATCATTTCTTTCAATATTCTAACTACTAGAACTAATCCTTATTATTATCGCTAATAATTACTAACATAAAAATACATATACGTAATAATTACTTACACAATTAACACGAAACCGCTTAAATCACCAAAATCATTTCCTTGTCACTAAAAGTGAACGAAATGAACTCGACAAAAACCAATCCCAACACAAATCTAATCCTAAAAATGAGACGATCATGCCTCAAAGGATTGATATATCAAATTCCTCACATATCTCACACACACACATAAACACATTTATAAACACGAAAAACACATAACTCATATCAATGCAACAGATCACATAAGTCTACACTAATAGTTACTAACCTGCTCAAGTCATGGTTTGTTCACAGTATCCCCTCAAACCTTTTAGGAAATCTCGTCCGCGAGATTTAACAAAAGGTTCAACTCTATCATTACCAAACAATAAATCGAGGATACTTATCTTTCAAGTAGTCCTCCCATACCCATGTTAACTCAACGTTACACTTTGAATTCCAACTAACTTTCACAAAGTATCTTACTGCTAACCACTTTGCCTGCCCACAAAAGGGTACGCATAGCAGCATAACCGCTCCAAACGAAAAGAAACATCCAACTACCTGAACCATCGCTCATCATTCAGGAGAACTCGTACAAAACCTTAAGTTTGCGTAACAACATTATTTACAACCGGTCTCGCAACTCAACAACAAGAACCGTCTTAAAAAACTCCAAGTTATATTGTTACAAAGCCCAACATTTTTGAAAAATCAACTCAACTTCAATTTTATTTCATAAAATACATTAAACCAAAATCACACAAACACATACTAAGGGCATACCAAAGTTCTACAAGAAACCTACATACCCCACTTTTTTAACTAAAACTCCCCAATGATCCCTGCTCAACGAACAAGTGTTGGATACTACAGAAGTTACCTGAAGTCCTAAAGACCTCGCTTCGAGCCCAAATGGACCTTAACTACCACCATTCTGCTACATTTTAACCTCTAAACTTCATGGTTACTATTCTCAACAGGTTCCTCAACAAAACGAAGAGTTTTGTCAACCTTGATCTCATCTAATGGCACATGCAGACTAGCATCCGCCAGACATTGTTTTTAGGTTTGACACATGAAACGTGTCATGTACTCCACTCAATTCCTCAAGCAATCTCAACCGATAAGCTATAGGACTGATCTTTCAAGAATCTCAAATAGCCCTACATACCTCGGTGCTAACTTACCCTTTTTCCCAAAGCGAATTACACCTTTCCAAGGCGACACTTTTAGCATAACCCGATCTCCTACCTCAAACTCTAACGGTTTGCGTCTATTATCAGCATAGCTCTTTTGACGATCCTTAGCCGCTTTGAGCTTTTCTTTTATCAATACTACCTTATTTGTCATATCTAGTATAACTCAGGCCGCAATCAACTACTCTCTTTAAGCTTCCCCCTTAAACAGCGACCTAATATTTCATTCTATACAAACTTCAAACGGAGCACACCAAATGCTCAAATGATAACTACAACCAAAATCAATAACACATGCCCTTATTATATCTTCCCAAAGTTTGAATCATATGTTCACTTTGTCCATCCGCTTAAGGATGCTAAGCAGTACTAAAATCCAATCGTGTCTCTAATCTAACACTTTCTTTCTGCATCGTCCTGCCAAAAACCATGGGTAAATCATCCATCCAATCCTGAGTTAATCTCAATAGAATTTTCCTTTCCTTGCTAATTATCTCATCATTATAAATCCATGCCACTTCACATCCTGAAATTTATTGTATAGCTAGAAAATGTGCTAACTTGGTCAGTCAATCGACCATTACCCAAATCACATCACACTCACTACTTTGACCTAGGAAATTTAGTAATAAAATTCATGGTGCTTCTATCTCATTTTCACTCAAGTATCGGAGCTGTTGTTAGCAAGCCAAAAGTTCTTTGACATTGCATACTTTCACACCTCTTAAACAAATCCAACAATTGCTAACATAGGTAACTATAAATTTTCTCACGTGGCTAACCAAAAACGTGTCTCCAAGTTATAGTACAAAGCTTATCCACATCCTGGACTGTACAATACCCTTGACGCATGAGCCTCTTCTATTACTACCGTCCTTAGCATTCCTACTAACTAAAACTCAAATAACATCCATAAAGTACAAACTCCCGTCCTCTATGTTCTTTTCCATATGTCAATCTAACCCATGAAGCCTTTCTGCGCAGTAACGTTCTCTTGATTGAACGCCTCATCTTTAGGGCTGCAATATCATTCCTCTTACTCCATACTGAATGGTCATAGCCATCGCTCGAACACGTCTAGGTTTCACTCGTTCCTTCCTACTTAACGCATTCAGACCAATTTTCCCTTACTTTATGTAGCCGAATTTTCAACTCAATACTCACTATACAATTTTAATACCATAAAGTAAAAACATCATCTGACCCTCTTTTTCCATTTGTTGGTCCAGGTTACACAGCATTTTTGCTGTGTGTTCTCTACCTTGACTTCCGCTTAAAGTAGCCAATATCTTGTCCTTAACACTTGACTAGATAGTCATGGACATTGCTCTTACTCGTCTTAGTTTCACTCTCCATTTGTTTGCAACGCATCAACCACTACATTCAATTAATCAAAGCATCACACAGATCATTCCTCAAAGTCTAGAAAGCCTCTTCTCGTTCTACGCCCTACTCATACTTCTAATTCCTCTAAGTTAGGGAAGTAAGAGGTTTAACAATCTTATAAAAGTTTGTGATGAAACATAGGTAAGTAACCTGCCAATCCTAAGAATAATCATATCTCGGATGGTGTTGTAGGTACTTCCCAATTCTTTACTGCCTCACACTAGTAACCTTAGCATACAACTTCTCATTCCTCAGTAATTCCAACTCTAACTTCAAATGAACTCCATGTTCCTCTTCTTAACAAACAACACTGGTGCTCCTCACGGAAAATGACTAGGTCGTATGAAACCTTCTTGCAACTCTTGAAGTTGTTCAGACAATTCTTGCATTTCTAAAGGTGCTAGACGATATGGAGACTTCGCTACTGGCGTCACTCCAGGAACTAAGTCTACGCGGAACTCAACTTGTCATTGCAGTGGTCATTGACAAGTCTTCCAGAAACACGTCAATAAAGTCTCGTATGACGGAAATACCACTAATGTTCGATTCACCTACCTTAGTGTTCATTAAGGTTTTTACGACTCCTTGAGTACGTTCACCATGAACCCGAACTATCTCATCACCTTCCAACGGTATCCTAACCACCTTCCCATGACTACCTACCCAAACTTCCTCTGAGTAACTCCATTCCCAAAAGCACATCAAAGCTCTTCCACGACTTAACGGTATCAAACTACTCCAAGGGTTTTAACGAACAATCGATATAGAAAACAAACTAATATCGAGTTCAAAGCTAGAAATTCATATAGGAGATTCCATATATGACAAGTAGACGTGGATCAAATGACATAAGAACCTTTGAAAGAATGGAACGTATATGCCCACCGGTGAAAACTCAACAAAAGAAAATCAACAACGTAACCACGATAAAATGAACACATAAAAAAATATCAATACGAAAGACGGAAATTCTTAATACCATTATCGACTTTACCTTGAAAACCAAATTAAATAATTTTTTATAAAAATCAAATTAAATTAAGAAAGTCTCTTTAAGTTAAAAAATCATTATAAATTTATAATAAAAATTGTCTTAAATGTAACTTTGAAAAATTCTTCTGTTGTCATAAAAAATCTAGAGATGAAATTATCAATGGTGTATCGTACCTTACCACTCATAATCACTTTAAACCAACTTATTTATAATAAAATAAAATTGATATATAGCCACTTAAAAATTTCATATCATTTGTATAGACCATATTAAACATAATGATTATTTTATGAATCTTTTTACAAAGATCATTTTATACACAAGTTTTTTCTCAACACTAACACGATACTTCCAAAGAGTATTTAAAATAGACATCAATTTTATGAAATATGTTTACTCAAACGAAATGACACCATAATACCACAGGGAACGGTAAAACACCGTACAAAAGACTCTAACACAATTCAATTGTTTGGAAAACAAAGAAACATACTAGGAACCATATACTCAAAATAAAATTAAACGAACTCGTACAAGAAAACTCATGCAAGACGTTACGTACCCAAAAGAAACTAAGTTCATATCCAAAATAATAACAAACTAGAGCAAAACCTAAAATCATCGATACTAACACGTCGCCAACGGGTTACGAAAACTAAGGGTATAACAAAAAAGGGAGTAATGATCCACACTAATATGATTAGAACAATTAGTGCTTAAAAGAAACCTTTGATACAAACTCATACGAGTAATCATGCAATGAAAGAACTAAGGAAACACACTATATCTGAAAAAACAGATTCCGAACACCAATATACTCAAGACGTCGAATAGGAAAAATCAGGTATTCTTACGAACAAAGTACGATGAAAGATGAAAGCTAGGACTTAGAAATCCGAACAAACAACCGGCAAAACGAACAACCTCTATAATAGCAATAACTAAGTATCCGCAAATAACTAATAGACAGGGAAACTATACTATCTATAACAACTCAACTTTAACATAGCATCCAATTAGGTAAGAGAATAATTCTCTACCCATACCATCATCCTTATCATGAATACACATAAAATAAAAAAAAATATTACACTACCACCTTACAACCAAACATAAATAAATGCAATCATGGTCCAATCACTTGTGAGATTCCTTGATATTTATGTTGGCCACCATAAGTATAAGTGCCTCCTTCACAAGAGTACTTACTTCCAAGATTGCCCATAATCAAACATAAAATTCACATAATAAGCGCATATACCACATTCACATGTTAAACCACTCAAACTTAAGACAACATAAAAGATGCTCCATCAAAATAACTACTTACTTATTTCGCAAATTGAATAGAAAAGACATAAAGGAACGAAAGTCTCGCAACGACTTCCAAAATACAAAATATCCGAAAGAAATAATCAATAACAACATGACGAGGTAAAGGACAGGATAAACTTATGCTGGGCCTCGCTTGGGTTTTGACAAACGACACTATCCGAATCTTCATTCGGTTCCACAAAGGCTCCTTATAACGCTTAAGTCCAATTAGGAATATGTTCCCCAACGAGACTATCTTACGGTGAGGGGAAAACCATAGCTAACATACTATGAAAGTAATACATAAATTTTAATCAAATATGGTAGACAAAAATAACTACATGAAAACTTAGCAAAATATAAAAGTATATAATCTATGCAAAAATATAGGGGAAGCATAGCATTAATGATTAGGCGTTAAACACTTAAGCCCTAAAATGAATTTACAATGAAAGGACCCCATAGGTTATAAGCTAAGTGCTCAACCACGTACTTCTCTATAACCACAGGCATTGATACCAATCTATCCACAACCCTCCTAGGCGGAAACTCAGGGCGTAAACAAGAATGATATGCATCACACATATGGTGTCTAGATAGAGAATACTAAATGAAAACAAAAGTAAATGCAAAGACACAAAGTGTCATAATAAACCCAAACCTAATGGTGTCTTTATTAATGTGAGAAAGAGGTCTCGTCAATAAATGCATGCAAAACATGATCCCAAACAAATTCAATGCCAACGTATTTATTCAAACAGAAAGAATAAAGAAACTCCAAGCATCCTACGGTCTCTTCTAGCCACTTCGCTCTATCTTAGCACCATTAAGCTCACCAGAAAATAATGCTTAAAACGTCAACATAAAGGTTAATGAGAAATCATAGTTACACATACAATAACAATATCCAAAATAAAATTTTCAATTAGCTGCTGCAATACCAAAACAATTCATGACACCATAAACCACAAAGAAGGGATGGAACGTTCCCACGATCCACAATCATAACAAATTCGTATGTGCACTACATGGACTCATATTAAGCTCACTGCAGTCCTTATCACCACCAAACCTCATTTGCAACATATTTGGATCCACAATACCAAACATATCATATCATAACGCAACAGGACAGAACTGCCCAACGATCCAATACACCAAACCATAGCAAGCTTAAAAACAATTTAAACATGATAGCAAGCATCATTCTCACCACAAATAACAATAAGAAAAAGGGCTATGAACTCCCTTTGAGCTTAGCTTTCCAAAAGATTCTAACAAAAAAGCTTTACAAACACTAGCACAAATCTAAACAACAAAATACCCTCGTGTTACACGCTACCTAAGCCAAAAGCTTAATTCACATATAAGCAACATATGATTTGATGTCTAAGTTGTTCTATTAAAACCCCATTGTCACCCCGACACAACATACCCAACTTTAAACCCTGTGTTAACACGTTTCACCTGTTATTTACAATTTGTTAAAACTGCAGAATTTTAATAACGTGACCTTAAATACTCAAAACCTCTACTTACTGACCTCCATATTCATACCAAAAATCAACATGTTCCATTATGAGTATATTAAACTACCTCATGAATTCCAAGATCCATTTACTCACAAGTACTCTCTACGAAATAAATCTTCACCCAGTCCCAATTTCGATCTGTTTTGCTTACTAATAAGTTTGGACCAAAAAACCATACTTAGACTCCAAATCCAGAAGCTATCCTTTGGTGCATATTCTAATAGAATACATAACAAAACTCCTGTAGATATGCTAAGCTAAATTAAAATTTAAGTGGGGTTTTACTACCTCATAAATCAAACTCTAAATCTTATACCCGTATTTACTAACTGCTTTGACAACTTTCTATGGCAACAACATTTGATATGACTTTCCCCGACCTCAAAAACCTTCGAGGCTGGATGTTCTAGAAATTAGACTCTCTAAGCTACATCATAGACACTGGAAACTTGACAAAAGCTATTACCATCAATGAGATAACAGCCGAATAACACAGCCCTAAATTCTGCTTTAATCTAAATCACGATTTTAACGCGATCTAAACCCTAACGAATACCCCCATATGATCTTAATTAAACCCTAATCATTATAGCATGTTTATTATATCATTAATTACAGATGTTATGAAACCCTAATTATCCATCATAATAAATTAATACATGTTTTTAATGATACTTAACGTCAAAGATTATAATTGATACTTAAATCTTCAATACTTGAACACAAAAATACACCAACCTTGAAAAAAAATATTTACCTTTCTTCCCTCCTTTAATAAAATGCACTGGACCAATAAAAACAAGGGGGAGAAGGGTTTTTGGTATTTATAAGGTTTACAAAAAGGTTTAGGATAGATATCTTTTACCAATTTTAATTAGAGTAAGATTTGTTTTCCTTTTTTTCTTTTATCAGGTTAAGCGACTTAAGCAGAGTCGGATACCTATTGTCAAAGTACGTTGGAATTCGCAAAGAGGTCCAGAATTTACTTGGGAACGAGAGGATCAGATTAAGAAAAAGTACTCCCGTCTCTTTACAAGTAAGGACGAAGCGAGTAAAGCGGATAAGTCGAGTTGAGCACCGGGACGGCGCTGCCTAAAGGAGAGGAGAATGTAACAACCCGAGTTTCAGGTCAACATTTATCCCGAGTTAAGATAATTATTTTTTGGTACGTAAATAGTTATAGTCGTTTATACTATATGAGGTTTGATAGAAATCTCCTTTGATAAGGTAATTTCAATCCGTGATTTAGTTTTTATTAGTTTTTAGCATCTAAGAACGTCAGAAAAATTTATATCGTTGCTCCGAGAGCGTGATTATGTTATTTTCGTATTTTACGATGTTTCCCCGAGTTTTTGTAAAAACCGTGCTTAAAGGTCGTGTTTTACGAGGTTTAACGATTATTAAACGTTTTAAAGTAAAATTAGTGGGACGGATTTAAAATTTTACGAAACGTGTGGTGACCCGTGTCCTAGGTCGGCTAGGTAACGAAATAAATAACCATTTTGTATTAACTTTGCAAGGACTAAATGAAAGGAGGGACTAAAGGTGTTAAAGTGTCAAAGTTTCTTTCTATATATACTAACACACACACACACTTATAATACTTTTACCAAAAAATTTCACTCCTCCCTTTCTCTCCTCTTGTTGCCGTTCGAACACCAACACCAACACAAAATTCATCAACAAAAATTATTTACTTACATGCATTATGATCTATTAATAGATTATTAATCCTTGTTTAATCCTCTACATTTCCCACTAAGAAAATCCTACATGCACTAAGTTTTCAAGAAGTTGAATTTTTGGTGTGTTCTTGGTGATTTCGTGTATAAGGGGGTGATTAGTATAGCTAGATTAGTGTTTTTAGCAAGTTGGTTGATTGAAAAAGTTTGTTTTGTTTTGTTTGGTTTGGGTTGCTCGTCCAATTTCAAAAGGAAGGGGGAAACCATATTTGATCTTTGTTCTAGCTTTGTGAGTATTTAAATTGTGTTTTGTGTTGATTAATTAGATGTTATTACATATATATAGTTATTGCTAGATGATTCAAGTGCAAAATTTATTTGAAAGTATTTCGAGTATGAACATGTGTTTGATAGTTTCAGTACATGTTTTTAGGCTATTTAAACATGTTGGAATAGTTAGATTTTGATAAAAATGTGATTTGGTATGACTTTTGGTTGACTTTATTTGACCATAAAGTTTAACTTGGTCATGGTGTGTCGAGAAATTTTTAAAATCTATTTTAGGCTTTTGATAATGATAAAGGATGTTCTAAGCTCCGTTTTGATATAAGGTGGGCCTTGTAACTCCTAAAAACGAACGTTTTACGGTCGAGTCAAGTTTAGGTATTTTTGGGGTAAAAAGTCAACTACGAACTTTGACTTTTGAAATTCAAACTTGCGTAAACTTTTGAATAAAGACTATAATAAGCAAAGGGTTCGTAATGTTAGTTAAATTGTAATGAGATATGAAGTTCGGATTATATTAACCTTACTTTCGGCAAACTTTCTAAAAATGGAACCTTTATGGAAAATGTGGTAATATTGTTAAGTGTGTCAATGAGAAATGTTTTGCGTCACACTTGGAGATTTTAGTATATGATTTTATATACGTAATAGTAATATATATGTACGCAAGTATGCAATATATGAAATATTATGCTTTTAGTCGCGTACCACCATATATGTATTATATAGGTCATGGTTAAGACGTGAAGCAAGTTACGCTTGTTGAGTTGATTGATTTGGATATTTTGCTTAAGGTGAGTTCATAGCCTCGCTTTTGAACTGTTTTAAATGTTTTTAAACCCGTGAAGGGGATACATGTTTGTTTTATAAATCAAACACATATTATTTTATGGTATGCTGGACCCGATTATGAGATTGTTTCCGCATAAGTAGCTATTGTCGAAGTCCCTTATTTCATGAACCGTTAATTGCCTTGTGAGGTGAACGCTAATGCATTAAATAGATCTATTGGGTTTGACAACCCTGTTTGGGGTTTGAATCCTTGTGACCACCCTGTCAAATGGACATTTTGTATTTAGAAAATAGTAGTTATATGACAATAATACCTTGTTTTGGGGCACTTCAACATATGAAATGCCATATGTACTATTAACGTTCGGTGTCATGAGCTTATTGCGTAAAAGAAAAGAATTTGATATACATTGCATTTGTTGCTTTGTTTTCCTGAGAACTAATTAAGTGTTCAAAGATATTGCTTATCAATTATTTTAAACTCTATGAATTTCACTCAACTTTGTTGTTGACGTTTTAAACATGTTTCATCCCAGTAACCAAGGATAAAGGCAACGATGGCGTGGAGGTGTCGTGCGTGTGATGGATTTTATGGAAAGACTACATGTGTGTTTCGTTCTTTCAAAAACGATGTCTTAAGTTGTGTTAAAAACAATATCTTTTAATTGAAACAATTGTCTTTCAATGGTTGTAATAGATGGTGGTTGCGATTCTGTGGGGACCTAAACGCATTTTAACTCTGAATAATTATGGAACATATGTTTGTTAAATGTCTCATTTGGGTCGTTTTCTATTATCTTGGTAAATGGTGATATTTAGTAACATCCAATTGCTAATTACTGCTGCGCAATCCAATGTACGTTGGGTGGCATGTTACAAAGTGGTATCAAGAGCCTAAGGTTATAGAGAACTAGGTCGAGTCTTTTTGAAAACCTAAACTATAACGCTTCTACACGCACGCCGAGACTCCTCGTTGCCATTGGTTACCTAAAGAAAGAAAAGGTAAATTTGTTGATTGTTACGTATGGATATATGCTTACGTATGTGTTATATGTATAAATAGTTAAGTAGGGATAAATTTATGCATGTGTTGGATGCATGAATTGTTATGTATTGGTGCATTTATGCATGTGTTGTATGCATAGAACGGCATGTGATTATATGATAACTATTATTATGTATGTTTGAAATATATTGAGATATATTCTGATTGAAAAAGGTCGCGAATTGTGAATTTTTATTTGTTGCGCTTCTATGTGAACTGTTATTTTGAAAATAGAGTTCCAATAATAATAAGAAGTGATACCTTATTAAGTGATACATTATTAAGTAAGTATTGTATGATATTTTCTAGATTATCATGGTAAACTTAATTCCTCCTGATCATGTGGATGATGTACCTATTGTTGAGCCGAATCAACACGATGATATTCTTGTTGTTCCCGAGCCTGTCTTAGTGGATGAAGACGAGGACCCGAAAAAAGATAAATTTGAGGAAGAAGAAGATCCTCAAGAAGAAGAAGATGACATGGAAGTTAACATTGAGGAATATGAGAATGAGCTAGGGTTGACATATCCTTATAAAGAGGTGGATCTTCTTAACCCTCCGCCGCCTGCTTTTGAGTCTGAACCTGATGATGAGATTGAGGTTGAGGATGCGGTTGAATCCGAGGATGAGACTGTTCCTGCTAGCGTCCATGAGGTAGGTAAATCATCTACTACTCCTTTTCTTCGTGAGGATAGTGATGGTCTATTGCCTGGTCTTATGATGAGGGACATTTACTCTTTGTTTAGTTAGATGGCTTCTCTTTCAAGGCGATTGTGTGGTCGCGAGACGGCGCATGCATTGGTCGAGAAGAAAGGAAAAGCAAATGACAAGTACTATGGTAAGTTGATTTTGGATTTGGGTAATGAAGTGCGTTTTAGTGTGGAACAAGGAACGGCTGCAATGGAAAAGCTAGTTGAAAGGCTTGGTAATACTAAAGATAAGGTTGAATGTAAGAAATTAGAGAAGGAACTTGAAGAAGAAAGGTTAAGCAACACATTACTTCGTATGCAGAACGAACGAGTAGAGAGAGATCTCTATTGGACTAGAGTTCGAGCTCATGAGTTCTATCAAGAGATGATTTGTAGAGGATTTGTGTTTAAAGAAAGACCGAATGAAGCTATCGATGTTCCGATTAAAGATAAGAAGAGTCCATCATCTGAGTCGTGAGGATCTCCTCATGATTCGTAGTTGTTTAGATTCAATTGTAGTTTCTTTTGTTGTGTAATCGCTAAACTGAATCTTCAGTTAGTAGAATTAATACTATTGGTTGTAACGATTTGTATCATTTCATGAAACAATGCAACTATGTATTAACTCTCTTATGATGAAAAATGAATGACTATCTTTTGATTACTACTTGATGTTGTGTGACTGTTGTTGTGATTGATTTGTCATTATATCATGTTATGAGTATATCATGTTACGAATGCTTATCAAATTGTTTTCTGTATGACGTGACAGAATCATGCCTTCAAAGTCTGCACCTATGACTCAAGCTGCTATTCGTCAAATGATTAAGGAAAGTGTTGAGGCCGCTATTGCTGTTGAACGGACAAGGCAAGCAAATGTCAGAAATGATGCTAGTGGATCAGGCTAGTTAGAGGTCAAGACTCTGCACCTGGTGTTTGTGAGTGCACTTTTGTTGGGTTTATGAAGTGCAATCCTGATGTCTTCCGTGGTGTTGAAGGAGCTGTCGAATTGCGAAGATGGTTTAAGAAAACTGAGAGTGTTTTCGAGATTAGTGAATGTGCAGAGGGTAAGAAGGTAAAGTTTGCTGCTGGTACACTAGAAGGACCAGCTTTGACTTGGTGGA
>BQNB010141564.1:6920-17254 GCA_026074375.1 Tanacetum coccineum
GATCTAAACCATGTAGCCTTTCTCCCAGTATGTTCTCTTGCTTGAACGCCTCACTTTGGGATGCTAGTATCATTCCTCTTACTCGTCTTGATTTCACTCTCTCCTTTCTACTCAATGCATTACCCACTACATTCGCTTTATCGGGGTATCACACAAATCATTCTTCAAAGTCTGAAAAGCCTCTTCTTGTTCTACGCTCCACTCATACTTAGAAAACTTAGCATACAACTTCTTCCTCAGTGACTCCAATACTAACTGCAAATGAACTTGATGTTCCTCCTTCGACTTTGAGTAGGCTAAAATGTCATCAATGAATACGATGACAAACCTACCTAAGTATGGTTTGCAACCCGGTTCATTAAGTCCATGAAAACCGCTGGTGCTATAGTTAACCCAAAAGGCATAACCATAGGCTCAAAATGTCCGTATCTCGTTCAAAATGCGGCCTTTGGAATGGCATCCTCATGCACTCGTAGCTGATGATATCCTGACCGAAAATCTATCTTTAAGAAAGGACACACTCCTTGTAACTGATCAAACAAGTCATCAATCCTAGAGAGTGGATAACATTTTTTTAACAGTTAATTTGTTCAACTCCCTATGATCAATACACATGCGAAAAGAACCATCCTTCTTCTTCATGAATAACACAGGTGCTCCCTACGGAAAGTGACTAGGTCATATGAAACAATTGTCTTCCAACTCTTAAAGTTTTTCAGACAATTCTTGCATTTTCGAGGGTGCCAAATGATATGGAGACTTCCTGACCGGTTTCGCTCTAGGAACTAAGTCTATACGGAACTCAACTTGTCGTTGCGGTGGTCATCGACAAATCTTCTGGAAAACAAATCAATAAAATCGCACACTACAGGTATATCACTTATCCTAGGTTCATCTACCTTATCGTTCATTAGGGATTTAGTGGCTCCTAAGGTACGTTCCCTATGAACTTGAAGTATCACATCACATTCCAACGATATTCTAACCACCTTCTCATAACATACTATCACAAACTTCCTCATGGATAACCAGTCCTTTCCCACAATCACATCAAAGCTTCTATGACTCAATGGTATAAACGAACTCCAAGGGTTACGAACAATTAAATAGGATAACAAACGATTATCGAGTCAAAGGCTAGAGTGCATATAAGAGGTTCCACATATGCAATTAGACGTGGATCAAATAACATAAGAATCCTTTGAAAGAAAGGATACGTATATGCACCGAGTGAAAATGCAACGAAAGAAAATCAACAAGCGTACCACGACAAATGAACACATAGAAAAAAATCAATACCAAAGACGGAAATTCTTGTACCAATTATCGACTTTACTCGAACGATCAAATTAAAAAATGTTTTTATAAAAATCAATTTAAAATAAAGAAGTTACTTTAAGTATAAAAATCATTTTAAAGAATAAATAAAATTGTTTTAAATGTAATCTTTATAAAATTCATTCTGGTTGTCATAAAAAAATCTAGAGACTGTTATCTAATGGTGTATACCTTACCATTATGAATCACTTTAAACTTGCTTTTTATAATAAAATAAAAATCTATTTACAAAGATCATTTTATACATAATTTTCTACAAACACGAACACAATACTTCTAAAGGGTTTTTATAATTAGACATCAATTATAAAATATATCAATTATAAAATATGTTACTCAACAAAGGACACCATAATACCAAAAGGGATCGTAAAAAACCGTACAGACTCTAACACAATTCTATTGTTTGAAAACGAAAGAAAATACCAGGAACCATATACTCAAAATAGAATCAAACGAACTCGTACAAGAAAACTCATGCAAGACGTTACGTACCCAAAAAAAAACGTACGATCTTATCCAAAATAACGATCAACAACGCAAACCTAAAAACATCGATACTAACATGTCGCCAATGGGTTACGAAAACCAAGGGATATACAATCAAGGAAGTAATGATACACACTAATATGTTAGGAACAATTAGTTCTTAAAAGAAATGTTTGATACTCATATGAGAAATCAATGAAACAAAAGAACTAACAAAACGCGCCTATATCCGAAAGAGCAGATCCGAACAACCAATATACATCAAGACGTAGAATGGGGAAAATCAGGTATCCTTACTAACAAAGTACAATGAAGGGATGCTAAGCTTAGACTTAGGAAATCCGAACAAACAACCGAGCAAATGAGCAACCTCTATAATAGCAATACTAGGTATCTGTAATTACTAGATAGAAGGGCAAACTTACTATCTATACAACTTAACTTAACATATCCTCCAATTAGGGTAAGAGAAAAAATTCTCTACCCATACCACCATCTTATAACCAAACATAAATAAATGTAATCATGGTTACAAGTCTACATATGTGATGCCTTTATAATTATGTTGGCCACCATAATTATAAGTGCCTCATTTCATACGTGTACTTACTTCCAAGATTACCCATTTCAATCATAATTCACATATGAGCACATATACCACATTGCACATCTTAAACCACTCCAACTTAACACATAAAGGATGCTCCATCAATTAACTACTTACTTATATCAAAATAAAATCAAAACGACATAAAGGAACAAAAATCTCGCAACAACTCCCAAAATACGAAATATCCAAAAGAAATAATCAATAACAACATGACGAGGTAAAGGACGGGATAAACTTATGCTGGGCCTCGCTTGGGTTTGACTTTGCCTCTGCAAGAATCACCCGACTCCGCGGGTCCAGCCCTACTACGCGCATCCGACAAACGATCAACTATCCTATCTCCTTCGGTTCCACAAGAGGCTCCTCTTATGGATCCTTATAACGCTTAAGTCCAGTTGAGAAAACGGTTCCCCAACGAGACTTCTTACGGGTGGGGGAAAAACATAGCTAAAATACTAAGAAAGTAATACATATCATACCAGATAAGGGTAGGCAAAATAACTTAATGACAACTTAGCAAAATATGAGATATATAAGCTATGAAAAAATAGAGGGGAAGCATAACAGTTATAGCATCAAACACTTAAGCCCTAAATGCATCTACATGAAGGAACCCTAGGTTATAGTCTAGGCTCAACCACCTACTTCTCTATAACCAAAGGCTCTGATACCAATCTCATACCCCGCCAAGGCGGAAACGCGAGGCGTAATGAGAATGGATATCATCACAACACAATGGTGTCTACTATAGAGAAATCTAAATGAAGGAAATAACCAAATGGACACTATGTGTCATGACAATACCCAACACAAGATAAATGAGTCTTGCATTCCTAAAGTAATGTCGTCTATAAACAAAATAATCCAAATACTAACAATCTCCAACAAACAAGTATCAAGCAAAACAAATGTCATAAATGAAAAGACTAGAAAAGACAACTCCACAAGCAATGCCTAGGGTCTCTCTAGCCACTCTTCCTAACATCCTTCTTATCATCACGATACTCACATGAAAATGATGCTTAAAAACGTCAACACAAAGGTTGGTGAGAGTCATAGGTTTTACGACACCAATACAAGATTTAAATCAATTACTGCGATTAATAAAACAAAACATGGCAGGACAGTTAAGCTAGCAATTATACAGGCTAACATGCAAACGTACAAACAACCATAACTAGGATGGAACGTGTCCCCCGATCCAATGCATATCTCACCATAAACGGGTAGGAACGTTACCCTCGATCCAACAACTCATAACACTGGGTAGGAACGTTACCCTCGATCCAACAACTCATAACACTGGGTAGGAACGTTACCCCCAATCCTAAATATGTCACTTACGCATCTAAAGTCTACCAGTTGGAACTTATACATAGGCCTGGACCAACATAACTTGAGTATTATTTCAACCCTCCAATTAGATTTAAATAGGTAGAACCACTACCCTCTAATCGGAATCACATAGAATTGAGTCTTATTTCAACCCTCCAGTTGGATTTAAATAGGTAGAACCACTACCCTCCAACCGGAATCACACAACAATGGGATAGGCGTACCCCTCCGCTCCAACCAACCACACAACAATAAAGCACATCACATATAATAACCACATAACTGTTCATGCCTCAAGTAAAACCACATAATCACAGCAATTAAAACTTTTCAAACCACAAGCATCATTTCCACCCTAATAAACCATAAGAAAAGAGGGGCTATGAAACTCACCTGAAGCACAAGCAGCTTCCAAACAATATCCACACAAGCTACACAATACAAATATAAATGTGTTACACGCGACCAAGCTAAAAGCTCATGTCCATGTAACACTCATATGATGGATGTCTAAGGGTTTAATTAACCATCATGGGTCACCCCGACACCATGCTCAAACTTAACCACTTCATTAACTCCTTCCATTAGTTACTTATAATTAACTCAGAATTGCAGAATTTTATCATGACTTTACGTACCCCAAACCCTTACTTAATAACCCTCATAATTCATACCAAAAATCACCCATGTTCATTTATGAGTATATTAACTACCTTTGGATTTTCAAAAGCCATTTACATGCACAAGTACTCCTAAGAAAATCCAACTTCAAAACAGTCCCAATTCGGATCTGATTGCACACTAAAAAGTTTGGACTTATTAACCATACTTAGACATAAATAAAAGGTATCTTCTGTGTTTTCCTCTATTAACAATTGAACTTAACTACAGAGAAAGCGATAAGCCATTCGAATTTTAAGTTAGGGTTAATACCCACACAAACATTGACCTCAATCTGACTCGTATTTACTGTTGTTGACAACTTAGTATAACCACATTTGTATGACTTCCCGACATTAAAAAAAAAACTGTTTCTAGCCAAAGTATAATCGTGGAAAATACCTACAATGAAGCCTACTATTTATAGTCCAGAAACACTCAAAAACCTATTACCATCATGGAGATATTCACTCGTAAATATAGCCCTAAATTCTGCTTACCTTAAATAAAGTTTTTACGCAAATCTAACCTAACCAATTGCATGAACATGACCCTAATCAAGCCATAATCATTCTATCATCATCAAATATCTTAATATATCGAATTTTAAGAAACCTAAATCCTCTAACTATTGATTTGGTATACAAGATTAAAAAGTTAAATAAGAATAGAATAAATACATAGCGCTCTTACTTGCTCCTACGCGATCTAGCTCTTAAATTCTTGAATCAAAACTTGTTTTTCCTTGTGCTTAGGGCTGAGGTCGACACCATGAGAGGAGGAGCAGGAATAAAAACCTAAATTATGAAGGGTTTACAAGTTTTAATAAAAAAGTATACAAGTCTATGTCCAAATCAAAAACCCTTTCCCCTTTTTTTTCTTTTATCTACAAAATTCGTATTTATGTATGTATCGGAAAAAAAAATAACATTTTTATTATATTTTTAGTTAATAAATTCCTCAATACCATAAGTTTTTAAAAAAACCTAAGCGTAATATATAAAAACCTTATCTATAAAAGACAACTTTCTAAATATAACATTTATTTCACCAAACCCACTTTCTACTTTTCTTACATAGTAGAAAAGTTTGCTATTAAACTTTTTATATTTCACTTACATAATTCATTTCTAAAATAGCATACTTTTCATAAAACACATCCTCAATTTTCAATATTTGACATAGCATAATATGCGACATGTCAATCATTTCCATTATCACCACATGTGAACAACTAGAATATCCGACACTTTAACACACATATTGAATCAAAATGAGATGCCCATACAACTTAAAATGATCTTAAGCACATACTTAACTCACTTAGTACACATGAAAATCATACTATCAATTCCATTGTCACAAAATGTGAACAAAATAAATTACCTAATTAACCATAAATTAAATCAAAATGAGACGATCACGCTCATAAATTATTAACCAAACTCACATAAGATCACATAACACATAGTTATAACACATAATAATATACTTGGGTCAACACTATTAGTTTGACTATCCGGCTCAAGACATGGTTTGTCCCGACACCAATTCACGTGTATTTCTCCAAATGCCTTCCAAATGATAAATGACGAAGAATGATTAAGTATCTATTTTGGGCATAAATGCACAATTTAGGAGGTTAAACGACCCCGAAAAAGTGTATAAATTGACACCTCATCAAATACCCCTACAATTAAGATTTGCTTGTCCTCAAGCAAATGGGATTTTCTATATCGACAATAGCAATATGAGGGTCATTTTACCTACTCTTTAAAAGTATTTTACAACACAACCTTCTAGACCTTGTAATTAAAAGCACGAAAAGTATATACTAGCACCTCACATAAGTGTTATGGGGAAGTCTCCTCTTTTACTCGGAGTAATAATAAATTATAACACATAAGTGGTACAAACTGAAAAATCAACAAGCTCATTACCTGATATCAAGCATATAAATTACCAAAGCTTGGTAAAGGATTCAAACCTCCACTGCTAGCGCAAGCATTGTAAATCAATACTATCTAAGAGGTCTTTTTAAAGGGTTGTGGGGTGTAGGTGTAAGATAACATATAATGGAAACGGAAACGTGATGTGAAACATTATGGTGCTGTTGGGTGAATTTGGAGTGAAAGGGTTAGCTAATTATTTACACGAATACACTTTGGTTTGGTTGCTAGACCAAGAAACCCCCCTCGTACTGAAGATATACAAACTAAACCCAACTCTACATCAATCTCTTTTTTTCTTTTCTATTTTTCTCTTTTTTTAATAACATAATACATCACAACATGGGGTTTATAACACGTACCCCTACACTTGAGCTTTTACATGCTCGATATTTACAATCTAACTAATGACCAAATTTGAGGTAGATCAAAATAACATGGAGAAACATCGTGAACAAACATAAGGGGGTATTACTTAACTATTTATTCCCCATTCTTTTACGAAATAAATACAAACCAC
Organism: Tanacetum coccineum; assembly: GCA_026074375.1. Taxonomy (NCBI): domain Eukaryota; kingdom Viridiplantae; phylum Streptophyta; class Magnoliopsida; order Asterales; family Asteraceae; genus Tanacetum; species Tanacetum coccineum. Next base: position 13,822 of record BQNB010141564.1, read on the forward strand.
AATGAATCTCAATTATCCCAAAACAGTATTATAGGATAAGGACTTAGCAACCATGCACTAATCTCACTAAATAACTTGTGGTTAACACAATAATGTACATGAAAAGCGAGTACATAAATGTAGGCTAGACGATTGGGTGTAACGATTGTTTTAAGGGTGAACAATGTTCTTCATTAATAGTCCGGCTTAACCAGAAAATTACAAGAACCGTGAAAAAGGATAGGCTCGTAGGGTTGTACTAGGGTATCCTACACTAAAGATGAGTGCATGGAAAGGGTGTGGGATAGTTACATATCGTGTGAGACCATCAAACAATTAACATGTTTAAAAACATGGGTTAATCCCTAATGCCTCTTATCAAGCAAACAAAAACTCACTATGCGGTCTCGGATGCAATCACAAAAAAACAAGTCTAAAATTAATATACGACCGACACATCCTCATAATCCTAACGAAACCATACCAATGTTCCAGAAAAGCGAAAAAACCAACGCATACACATCCGTAACGACGTAATTGACACCACATGATTGCTCACTTCCTTAACTCAAAACCAAGCTAAAGGTATAACATCTAAGGCGAACCACACATTGTTTTTTGGGGTGGGGCAGGGGGTGGAATTTTGAGAGTTTTTTGTGCTAGTAATATAAATACCTATCCATGAAACGCACAAATACTCTGGTTTCCCAACGGTAATGATTTCATAATTTTTTTAAATTTGAGGTCAAAACCCTCATATGCTATGTTTCGATATGATTACCCAAACATTTTAAGGACAAAGCAAATGGCAAATAAAAGAATAGTTTTTAAGGTTTATTTTCCCCCTACACTTAAGTTGAACATTGTACCCAATGTTCTATAAAAGTACCTGTAAAAATGAATAAAGGAAAAAAACAAGGAAAATAAACTAGTACTTCCCTGGTTTGCTCAATAATAGAGAAGAAATATGCTCCAAGAATCATCCTCCAAGAATCGTCTAATGAAACTTCCTAAGAACTTCCAAGCTTCTTCTCATCAAATATAACCTATAATCAAAGATAAAGACAACTACACCAAGCATAAAATGTGCGACAGACAAATATACAATATGAATTTAGGGTTTGACTCGATAAAGATAAGATAGAATGAGAGAATTATGTCAAACTTACTGTTTTGTTGTACTTTTAATTAACAGAGAAGTACATATTTTAAATGTTATGCAAGTTTTATTTTCAAAAATAATTAAAAACTTTAAGTTTTCTGGACCTGGGCGTTTGACGCCGTCAGGAAAATCCTGACCCCGTCACAGGTGTCGTGGTGACGGCGTCGCGTGTAAATCGTGACGCCGTCTCCACGTTCTGTGAAAACGAAATTTTTGTTTTTGATGAAAAATTTCCTGCACTTGATTCCATAAGTTAATTCCTGTACAAATAGCTGCATAAAACCTGAGATTTGACAATTTACTCATATGACTCGAAACTGACGCGAATTAATCTAAACAAATTATTTAACATGCTTGAACTTGGTTCAAAAACCGGATAAATTCCCCTACACTTATTATTTGCAAAATACCTTTGATTGAAATTAAGACGAGGTTAAAAACAAAACAAAGCATGATTACAAGATTGGGGTTCGAACATGATAGAATAAAATGAAAAGAATAAAACACATGACACTCCTAATGTGAGGGAAAAATAAATATTGGGTTGCCTCCCAAAAAACGCTTTTCTTTATTTATGAGTCTTGTAGCTATACTCGAAGTCACACGTTCTTACATGTCGTAGAAGTGGTCCAAGTCGATGATTTCCCTTGGACTTTCTCTTTCGGAGAGCTTCCTAGTGGTGGGGATTGACTGTAGGGTTTTGGTAAACTCCTCTCCGTCTGGGTCGATTAGTCTAATCTTGGCGTGCCATGCTCCATCTTTGTTTTTGGGTGGTTTGTCCTAGTTAATCGGGTTTTTAATTAGGTCCTCTGATTCCCACATATTACTTTTAAGGTTAATGGGTATGGCTCCTAAAAATTCTACCATCCTCCTAAACACTAAGGTATCCTTAAAAGGATTGAGCTCGGCATCTCTAGCAATTTCCCATTCTCCGGGTAAATGGCAGTCTAAGAAGTCCTTCCTAGCATAATAAGGGGTTCGTGCGCCTATTCCATCCGAGCGAGGTCTTGGTTTGTATGACTCCCTTTTCCCAAGTGTGGTCCAATAAGGTGCTTCCTCCTCACCTAAGTCTACTCCTTTTACTCCGAATACCGACCTAGTGATTCCTTCTCCTACTGCTATTTTGGACATCCTACAATCTATAATTGCGTTGGCGGTAGCTAAGAATCATCTTCCTACTAGAAAAGGGGTTTTGGGGTCCTTCTTCATATCGATCACGTAGAAATCATTTAATAGTTTGAGTTTCCCTATGTGGATTTCTACGTCTTTAACAATCCCAACGGGGTAGGATTTGGTTCCGTCAGCCAACCCAAAGATATGGTCAGTCTCTTCTAATAGTCCGATGTTAAGCTTTTTGAAGAGGTAAAGTGGAATTATGTTTACGCATGATCCTAGATCAGCCAAGGTGTCGAAAGGTTTTGAGTCCCCTAATCTACAAGGTAGAGTGAATAGTTGTCACACTCCGCCTAGGCGGAAACACGAGGTGTGAAATCATGGATATCATCACAACACAATGGTGTCAACAATAGAGATAACTAAAGGAAAAGGATAATCAAATGGGACACTATGTGTCATGACAATACCCAACACAAGATAAAGGAGTCTTGCATTACGATAGCAAAGTCATACCACAAGGAAACATAATCTAAAAGTCTAAACAAAATCAACAAACATCCGAGTATCAAACAATTCAAATGACATAAATAAAATCTCTAATAGAATGACTTTGCATGCAAGCCTACGGTCTCACTAGCCACTCTTCCTAACTTCAACATCCTCAAGATGATTACCTGAAAATGATGCTTAAAACGTCAACATAATGTTGGTGAGAGTCATAGGTTTAAGACATGAAAATCAAAGCTTATAAACAATTATTGTGATTAATGCAAACATGGCAGGACAATTATTGTACTATCATACAAGCTAACATGCAAATGTAACCATAACGAGCATGGGAACGGAACGTGTCCCTCGATCCAACAAGTATCAACACTTAAAAAAGACACATAATCACAGTAATTAAAATATTTCAAATCCATTTGCATCATTTCCATCCCAATTTAAAAGCAATGTAAAAAAAGGGACTATGAAACTCACCTAATGCTCAAGCAGCTTCCAAATATCTTACACAAAGCTAGATATAAACCTGTTACACGCGATTAAGACAAATGCTTATTCCCATGTACCAATCATATGATGGATGACTATGGTGTTTAATTACCCCCATGGGTCACCCCGACACCATGCCCAACTTTAACCACTTTGTTACTCATAATTCTAGTGATTTACATT
>BQNB010141565.1:1409-12380 GCA_026074375.1 Tanacetum coccineum
CCCATGTTACCTGCACTCAAAACTACTACCCACTTACTTTTGTTATAGTAATCAGCACTAAACATATACACTAAAAAAGATATATTATAAAATCACAATATAAAAATACACTAATGCCTTTTAAGGTCAACATGAGCTCCAACAATGTCTCCATCAATATCATCTTCGTTTTATTTCCTAGCAGCTCTTGCAACATAAAGCAACACACGCTCCTTACCTAAACATATGCCAAATACCTCCATCATTTTTTCTGGAATTCAAATAAGCCAATGGTTAGAAAGCTAATTTAAACACCCATTTAAGTTGAAACAAACATTTCTGAGTACAAACTCATTCCTTTGACCCGTTACATGATCTTTACAACCAACCCATTTTACTACGTCTACATAAGTATTACTCCCTCCGTCCCATTTTTATTGTTCACGTTTTCTTTTTAGGATGTCCCAATTTAATTGTCCACTACTAAATATAGATAGGAAAGTTTGATCATTACCCTTGTTTGAAATTATTATTACAAACTTTAAAGAAGACTTTAATTAATTAGTTAAGGTAAAACTGTCATTCTGTCAAAAAATAAGAAAGAGAAAGCAGTCATAAATGCACTTTTCTTAAACTGTGTGTTTTTTGTTGGGGGACAATAATTTTGGGACGGAGGGAGTAAATAACTTGACTTTAGTTAACTAAAGGGTATGCACAAATGAAGATGTAGACTTTCAAATAACACTTAAAAGATGTAGACTTTCATATACAAACACCACACCTTATTTCCATGTTTAATTAAGAAACTACACTTTATAGTGTCATGTTTCCACAAAACCACAAAATAGGCTGTAGGCACTACACTTTATTTCGATTAGATTTAAGGGACCACGTTACGTGTGTTGACTATAGAAATAGTAAATTGGTCCATCAAACGGAATTGTATATAAAGTTATAAACTATAGTCCCTTAATTGCGATTTGTGTAAACAGGATTGAACAGATATATGCAAAACGTATTCACGAAGAAATTATATTCTAAATTTTTAGTTTGTGAATGCATTACCTACGGAATCCAGCCTGCCTGCTGACATACAAAAAAACATGATTTTGACATCTTAGTCGGCCACCTCATTTTGTTTCATCTACACCAATATCATAGTAAAGACAAATAGGATTATAGAAATTTATATAAACCTGAACCAAGAGATAAACAAAATCCAAAACACATAGTCTCGACTTTACTATCAAATACTATTAAAATTCATTGGAAACAGACAATAAATCGATATAAACTTACTTGATTGTCCTTTTTTTGCTCTTCATCCGACATTTCTTCATCTGTAATATTACCAAGCAATAAATAATTTGCGTTAGCCATTGTTGTAAACCTGCAAACCATCAATTTCAAATTTCTACCTATAGAAAACATGAAAATTAATATTATATATACCTACATATCAACCTCAAAACTGACTGAACCCATTAATTACGTCATTCTCCTAGCTTTTCGATTGATTTCTTTAAACCAAATACACAAATTAATTTATGAATATCATTTCCCCCACAAAAAAAGTCTAGGGTTTAGCAACACATAATTGAATTGAACTTAATCAAATCAACATTATAAATAAGTAGAAATTGTTATAGTTGACATGGTTTCATATTTTCATAAAAGCATTCAGTCATGTTGATAAACAATAGAACCATGTGTTAGTGTGTAAGCTCGCAGAGAGCGGCTCTTGTTATTATTATACATCTGAAATAAAACGACTCGCTTGTATCAGAAATTGAATCCGAATCAACAGGTGGTGGGACGAGATAATGAAATTTGACTTAAAGAAACAAAATATTAAGGACAACTCAGAAATCTGCCAGCAAGGAATTCTTGACAAGATTCAACATGGGTTAAGCTTTTGGGTGATGAAAACTTGTAGGAAATTGGTGTATGTCACCACAATCAGACTAACGACAACTTTACAATGGAGGTGTTTGAAACATGTGTTATCTTACAATAAGCCCGCCATCATGATAATCAAAACAGCACCCAACTATAAAGCTCATTTTTCTTAATCAGATAAAAATAGATCATTCAACTCAAATATCTCAGATTCTTCATTTTCTTCGTTTTCACAACCATGTTCTACTTCTTCCCAAACATCATCTTCCCTCATCAATCTCCTACAAGCAATCAATTTGTTACTAAATCAAACCTCAATTGCTAACTCGGAGAAAAGATCAATGAAAATTAGAATTCTAGATAAACAAATAATAAAGAAACAAAACCGAAAGGACACTCACTTTTCTTCATCGTTTAGGTATGAAAACGGCCGAGAAGGTTTGAGTCTTTCGTTTCTTTTCGCAGTTGCTTCACGCAGTCTTCTCCTACAATGGGATAAACAATGAGGGTTTATACTTCAGTCAAAATAATATTGTAGATAAAATAAACAAAACTGATAAAATACTAACTTTTCTCGTATAATGGCCGCTGCTATCACCCAAGTTTTTCTACAATCAATTCGTTAAAATCAGAGTTTATATATAATTCTCAACCAAAATTAAGATAAATAATTAAGAAAAGGCACAAAAAATTGATAGTATACTCACTTTTATTTATAGGTTAGAGACGAAAAATTAGCTGGCAAAAATAACTTTTGAATTGTCACCCGATGCTATTTTTTTTTGGTCACAAAGCAATCTTTTTGTTAATATTCTTTTTATATAAATAGGATGACATCATTTTAGAGGCCTGGACGGAATATGTGTCCGGGGGCGTGACGTTCATGAATATCTCAAGTACAAAGCATAAAGAACGACCTCTAAGGGTACGTTTTGAAAATAAACACCGTTGCATTAATTTAAAATATTAATAAGTTTTACATCAAACAATTTAAACGATTCAAGAGTTAAAGTGCTGAAGCTTAAATGAGTTTCAACAACGGTATTTAAAAACATAGATAAATTCTTGAAGAACGGTCTGGGCAAAAGACTTCACATAATTCAAGCAACGACATCCAAGCTAAGCACCTGAGAAAAACATGCTTAAACGTCAACATAAAGTTGGTGAATTCATAGGTTTAGTTCAAATATTATCAGTGTGGACCACAAGATTATTAAAACGTATGTGACAGTTATAGGAGATACAACTTCACATAAAGAGGCATTTACGTTGCACTAAGCTCATGACACCGAAGCTAATTGGAAGGTAGCATGTACATTTCCAAATAAAGTTTCCCTGGTAGGTGTACGACCAAGACACCTAATCTAGTTTCGAGGTGATATACATCCGTTGGCCTGTACAATCCGTCTTACCCGACCAGTAAGAATTACCAAACTCGGATGGGGATTATTAGTCCCAATAGATCTATCTAGTCACTCGCGCTTACTTAACCAGCCATTCGGTCAAAGGTAATTAACGGTTTATGAAAATTCGGGCAGTAGTGGTCTAAACGCTACTTAGGCAACACGTAAACGGGGAAATTCTCACGTATAGTACTTGTGTCTAATTTTAAAAGCAAGCAATGTTTCTCACCCCAAGTCATAAAATATTTATTCAAAATGAGTAAAAGTGGGGCTATGAACTCACCTTAAGCAAGTAGTGAGCAAATAATTCAACGGAGATAATAACGATATCGAACGAATCTAACTGCGACCTAATTAAAAGATGTACTTCAGAAACGAGAAATAAATACGAAACATCGAATAAGACGCTTAACAAAAATAGATATCCATAAGTGTTTGCACTTTAGTTTATATAGTAAAACGTGACATTAAGAAAGTATACGGTTTATAGTTACGTTACGATATGTCTTACGACAAGTTTTTAAAGAGCATTAGTTAGTCAAAATCTCCTCTCTTTTTTCTTCTGAGAAACACAAGTAAATAAGGAACGAGCGGTTGGTTCACGTGAGACTTTTATTGTTGGTTTACATTTTTTGTAATTTGTCTTTTACTAATATGAAATCAAAAAATTTGATATATCACTGAATTTGCTAAGTCATGCAATACAATAAAAAATATTTTTGAAAATGCCATAGAATGGTAATTATTTATTAAGAAAACAATCAGTTAGGACGCAAAGTATGATTCGATATGCCAAACCAACAAAATAACACAAAAAATGACCTTGCAGTTAAGGCGACAATTCAATAACATTAAATATCTAACTTTAATTAACCCGATCCAATAACATTGTCGGGTTATCGAGTTCGGGTCAAACAACCCAGCAATACTTTAACCCGATTTAACCCGACCCGATAAGTCTTATCAAGTTCATTACGCCTTGGTGCATTGTCCTCTTATAGGGTTGTGGCCCGTTAAGTCAAGTATGTAGATTTAAACTTATCCATTAGTACGATAAGCAAATCGTTAAGCAATAAACACGTGACTTATTAATAAGCTATCAATAAGCTTCTAATAAGTCAAAATTGAAACCCATTAATCCAACCGCGGGCCCTATAGCCACGAATTTGTGCTTGATAGTTTGGGCTGAAACCTGTATTAACTATCTTGGATCCATTGGTTAAGCAATGCCCGATATAAGCTAAAAGGTAGATAAATAAGTCCTTGGTTCATCATTAAGCTAGTCATAAGCACTCAAGTAACCAAGACATAGCCGAACCATAGAGCTATTGATTAACTCGTGTCATAGGGATTTTTGTTTCTGAGACGTTGGTTTTAAAACCCGTTTAAGTATTAGAGACTCGAGTCTAACACTCTCTTTGACAGACTTACTCACGTATATGCTCACGACGCACAACACACTTATCTACATATACACCATGCTTTGATCATTTAAAATACTTCTGCTTGACAAAGAGTCTTACAACCAAAATAAACATCACAAGACATCATCAATCCGAACATAATAAAGATAGAAAGTCCCATTCCCTTTTTACTTGTCCTTTTGGTCAAATCATTTATAAGTCCATTAAGTTTCATCGACATATCATCGAGAGCGCCTGATAAGTGAGTCGCTAACTACATAAAGACGAGTGATAACCATGCAGACTTATCATTATATTCAGGCATACCATATTTTTTACACAAGTTGACACAATACACGAAGGGGCAGATCTCAAAGACTGCTGACGGATAGCACTTCAATCACTTACTTTAAGACATTACATTAATTTTAAGTTTCACAGACAAGCAGACACACTCTAGGTAGACTACTTTTCTACATCACTATCAGGCTACACACAGCATAGGTCAGATGTTTCTCACATATACGTAGAATCTTAGATTAGATATCTATATTGAGCATATGAACATAGTTTTTGATCTTTTAACAACATGCTTATTTGTAGGCGAGATCCTAATACCTCTTCATACAGCTTTTTAGTGCAAAGTGTCGCTCTTTAGTAACGCGCGAGACAAAGTGTGTAATGTGATAACTTTCACAAGTGAGAGAATGACAGACATACGTTATGACTAGTTACAATGTCTTGTAAATCGAGTGCGTTTTGGTGACCTTGAGATTATCTCAACGTGGGACCAGTTGGGAGATACACGAGTTGCAGAGTAACTCTAGTGACTATTCTAACATTCACTCTGTTCAGCGGATACTATGACGGAGTAGCAGAGTCAGAGAAGGCGTAACATCATATCGTGAGTTACAACAGACTTTGGAGAAGGCATTTATCTATACGACAAGAGGCGGCTAATCTGAGAGGGCGAGGAGACGATGCGTGAGCGAGTATAGACAACTCGAAGTTGAGTGTGCAGACACATCTATGTGATCGATGCGTGATTAGTGCTCTGTGTGAGCTAGTGGTAGACGATGGACGGGATGAGCTGCATGTTTCATGGGAGACATATTGCGTACTGGGTCTGATTGGTATTAGTGTGAGATATGGAGGAGTGGGGACAGAGTGTATTCAGGTCTATCTGTGCTTATATTTGTGAGTGTGACAGTGCTAGATGTTATGAGACAGGAGTGCACACGCACTAGACAGAGTCAGTAATGGGGATCAGTGGAGGCGATATACACACTTACACGATTCTTGTATGAGACTGGTCGTCATAGTAGGTGACGAGGACTCTAGTTCTGTGGTGTGGACGTTGGAGTTTGTGGTTCTAGTGGGTAGGGGTGTAGGTAAGGTCTATGCACACACGGAGAGTTTCCATGTTGGTTATGGGCGCATTCAACTAGATGTAGGTGCATTTGTGGGTTAACACGCACACACACATATAGAGCTCTCATAGTATATTATTATTCTATCCAATTTATATATAGTATATATCTGTATCTCTCTCTAGACCTTCCTCTATTCTACTTATGATTTATCATATATCTCTTACTCTCTCTACATAGTATCTATAATTATCTATATCAATATATCTCATATATCACTCACTATGTCTTCTATACTCGTTTCTTTCTATCTTCACTATCTTTTATATCTATCTATTCTAGATCTCACTACTCTCTATCTCTCTCTATCATCTCTTCTATATTTAATAATTGTAGTGGTGGGTGCACGTAGTCTGGACTACAACGACACACTACTTTCGGATATTGAATAAGTGTCAGGATTTGGACTTAGTGTGTGCTGGTAGGAGTCATGTCAGTGGGTGTTCTGTACAGAACTCTTGGACACACAATGGTGGATGCGTCGTGTTAGTCTTTGTAGCGTTAGACTTCACGACAAGGAGTCATTTTTTTACATTCTCAGACAATTTGTGTGACTTCTAGGCACTCACTCAGGTTGGTTGAATTAAGAGTTTAGAGTGATCTAGAGGCAGAGATGTCTTTCTTTGATTCGGATTTGCGTCGATTAGAGAAGTAGAGCAAGTTCTATGTTCAGAGCGATAATTAGGGTTATGTCAGTGTGATGAGGATATAGTGATGTCATTCACATAGGGTGGTGATGGGTGGTAGGGTGTAAACTGCTGACACACAGATGTCTTTGGATTTGGTGAGGATACTGGACTGTGATTTTAAATACTATGCACACTTATTAGTGAGACTGTGTGGAGGAGGTATACACACGTGCGATCGAGAGACACGATATGACGTGGATAGATGCATATAATCACTACTGTGAAACACACACGTCTCAGATAGGTGACGATACAGGGGTGAGGGAAACACAGTGGCTTATTGTGCACGAGGTTCTGATCAGCGATGAGGTGAGTGCACTATGAGTGAGGAGGAGGACACACATCAACAACAACTACAGGAGTCTGGGGGAGGATACAAGAGACGGAAAAGAGATGGTGACACAACACTTTGTGGGGCACAACTCATATATAGGGTGGATGCGAAGACACACTATCATATTGACGTCTCTTTGTGACGGTGACACACATTACACAGACTAGGGATAGCACACTGCAGAACAGTTAAGATTCTCAGGAAGTAAGGCGTACACTATAGTTAGGAGAGTTGGAGAGTTGGTGATGATCATGCAGGATGGGACATGATAGTGCACACTCACAGTAGATATGAGGGAGAGATAGGGTAGATAGTGTGATATCTGATAGGACTAGTAGTGATATGAGGGTATGATCACCGTTGGACAGGAGATATAGGGCGGAGTTGTATTGTATTATTTTGGGGGTGTTGTTGGGAGGAAGGTGGTATAGGAGGACACAATAGAATAGCACTTGTAAGTCTTTTCACTTATGATTTACACAGCAGGTGACGTGTGGATTACGTATTATGTACATATCCGTTGTGGATGGTGTATCATATAGGGCAAGATCAAACACGTGACTCTAGCAACACCGTAGAATGTGTACGCGCACAAATAGTGTTGTTTGATATAGTTATCACATCAGCAGAGGGGAAATTCTGGTTGACTATAGGAGCGTAGAACTAAGATGACATGATCAGTGAGGACAACACGGTGGTTAATAGGAGAGTCTGGTACAGTTGTGATGTGGACACACGTATATATACGGGAGATGAGGGACGAGAGCACAGGAAGAGGGGGACACAACATTCGGAGGTGGGGGGGATTCTCTCTACTGACTTTCTACACATACTACTGATTGAGGGAGTGAGAGATCAACAGAGCTAGTGACAGGTGAGAGTAGTGCCATGCTATGTTGAGTGTGGGGAAGTGCAACTAGCGGTTGTAGTAACACACAGTGTAGGGGCAGTCTAGTGGGGAGACAGTCGGAGAGTTCTTGAGGGTGGGATCTCACTATGTGGGAGTGGGACACAGAGGAGATCAGTCAATCAGACGGGATGTAGGGGGTGATGAGCGCATATAGAGTAAGTACTTATGGTGGTGAGAGCACTGGAGGTGGATCTCTCTATCTAATCAAGCAAGTTACTATCTTGATGGGGGAGACACACACAGAGTGAGAGATGACATAGGTGGGGAGAGACACTACAGAAGTCCTTGAGAGAATAATAAGTGTGTGATTCTCAGGGAGGATAAGTTTGTAATGTGGATCGATATCTCTAATATCTATATATTTAATGAAGGTTGGGTGGTAATAGTGATGGGGGTGTTTTGGGTTAGATATAGTGGTGATATGTGGGGGGAAGTGTAGTTTTTGGGTTGGAGGTTGGGTGAAGTTATGGGGTTGTATGTGAGTGGGGGGGTGTGTGGATGGAAGGTTTGAGGTAAGGGAATTGGTGGGGTAGAGATTGTGTGAGAAGTTTTTGGTAATGGTAAGAGGGGGGTGGTAGGGTGAGGATTTTGTGGGATGGTAAAGGATTGTGGGGGGGTATGAAGTGTGAAGGGTGAATAGATGAGGGAGAATTTGAGTAGAAATTATATGTTAGTGGGTGTAATGGGGTGTTAGATTTATTTATGGGGGGAAAGCTTGTGAATGGGGGAATTTGGGGGTGGGAGTTAATGAAGGGGATGGGGTTGATTGGGGGGGTGGGGGGTTGGGTTTATATTGAAATGGATGGGTTAGTTGGTTGTTGGTTGGGGGTAATTGGGTAGTGTTTGAATAGTGGGGGTGGGGGGGGTAAATTATTGAAGGGGGGGGGATGGAGTGTGGTAGTTGTTGTTGTTGGGGTATGAGTGGGGGGGGTGGTGGGGTGATTTTTGTGGGGGTGTTTTGAATTAGAGGGTGGTATTGGGAGGGTTTGGTGTTTAGGGTAGGTTGTAGTGATTGTGTTATGGTATGGGGGTAGTTGTGGGGGGGGGAGTGAATTTTTGTGTGTGGGGGGTTTTGTATAAGGGGAGGTGTGAATGTAGTAGTAGAGGAAATTAATTAGTTTGGGGGCAGCCTGTACAAGATGGGGGCAGCCCATTTTAGGGACCTCCATCTGAATACCCTTTTTCTGAGCCTTCACAAATTTAGTTATTTTGTTCCACTAGATAATCCTTATCAAATGAACTAAACCCTAAACCTAATTTTTCACCGGAGGGTTTTTGATTACTTAACATTTCGTTTAGACAATGTGTACTCTTTTCAAATTTATCTAATCTAATGGCTTCCTCTTTAAGTTTTTCATTTTCAATTTTAAGCATATGACATTTTACACATTCGAGATCAACTCCCTTGTTTTTCTCGAGTGTAGACACTTTTTCTTTTAGAATACTAAGTTCTTTTTCTAAACTATTTCTAGTGGCTTTTAATCTTTTGTTTTTAGTGATTATCTTTAAACTCATTTTGCACAGTTTATCATATTCATTATCTAAAACTAAATCATCTATTGATGAGTTTTCATCACTAAAGTAAGAGGATTCGGAACATACCTCACTTGATGCTTGAGCTACAAGACACGTTTCGTCTTTGACCTTCTCATCATCTTCTTCACCGCTATCACTCCAAGAACCTCCGACAAAAGCTCTTTGGTTCTTGTCTTTCGGTGGTTTTGGACATTCTCCAATAAGATGATTTGGATCGCCGCATCTAAAGCATTTTCTATCACCTTTACCGTTCTTGTCATCACGGCTTCTTTGGAACGTCTTTTTGTCGTTCCGAGGTTGTCTCACGAATCTACCTCTTCTCTTAAAGAACTTCTTGAAGTCTCTAACCGCCATGGCGTATTCTTCATCTTCACTTCCAGAAGTCGAACACTCCTCATCACTAGATTCTTTCTTAGCCTTTAAAGCAAGAGATTTTCTTTCTTCTTGATAACATCAAATATTTAATACTTTTTCTCACTAACACTCAAAAACGAGATATTTTCTATTATTTTATAGTTTTCAGGTGAAATGCAGGAAAGTGACGAGAAACAAGGGAAAAAGGACTTAAAGTGTAAATTCTGAAGAATGTTACGGCATAACACCAAAAATGGTTACGCCGTAACATAAATTAAGCAAGTACGAAGATCAAGGAAGACTTTATGGCGTAACACTATATCTAGTTACGCTGTAACCCTATATTTGGAAGGAAATCTCATCAAAGTTATAGTTACGGTGTAACACCTTATCCAGTTAAGCCGTAACAATGAAGATCCACAAATATGGAATGAAGATCACGTATATATGGAAGTTATATGAAGGTTACGGCGTAACACCATATCTGGTTACGCCGTAACAAGTACGATAACTATAAATAGAGGCCTCATTCAAGCTATTCCGACATCACTTCCTCCACAGCCAATTAGAGAGGCGACAAAGGCTTCCAACCTTTAATGAATTCTACCTGGAGTCTAAGGGATATCACACTTTACTTACTTTTTTGTATTTAATCATTCAAATTACGAATCCTGTAAGAATTATAAGTTTTCAATATTTGATTTCTTCTATCTCTTATTGTGTTTATGTTAGTAGTTATGAATTTACTTTTGTTATGATTGTTTCCTGTTAAATTATGGTTTCATTAGATATTCCTTGACTATCGTGTAACCCTGGGTTTTGGTAGTACGGGTAGTTTGGACCTAGCTTGCCCCACTAATAGATTACCTTGTCATGGTGGGATCCAATGGGTACTAGGGAGGATCACTAACTCTTTACCTGGTGTAGGAACTGACCGATCACCGCACAAATCACTCGATACTTAAAAAGCACAGAAACTCTTTTAGAGGGGGTTAATAATCTAATAGGTTATTAGATATGTTTTATGAATAGTT
>BQNB010141566.1:0-17254 GCA_026074375.1 Tanacetum coccineum
CTAATTCCCATGCAATGATTGGCCAATTATTTCTTAAATGATGGGGTCTTATTTTACAAATCACCCCTTTTACCCTATTTAAGCACAACCCGCTCCCCTCATAAAAGAGAGTTAGTTTTTTTTAGTTTAGCTTATTTCAAATTTGTAATAGCTTATTTCTAGTTTAAGTTTAGCTTATTTAAGATCTTAATGTAAGAGCTTTTTTAATTTTTTAATATTTTTTTAGCTTATTGTCATTGGATCTTTTAGCTTATTTTGTTAATGAATTAAAGGTTGGTGTTTGAGTGCTTATATCTTTCGGCTTATTTTCTATTTCTTTCAGCTTATTTTGTTTAATAAGTTCCTCCTTAAGGTTATTTTCGGTGCTTATTCAACGAGCTTATTCATTTATAAGTAAGAAATCATATATGCTATTTTTTAGTGTATAGGATTTTTGAGCTTATCTCTTTTATAAGTTCGATTAGATAAGTGTAGAAATATTTTTTTAATTAAGCTTATAAGCGAATTAGGTGAATCTCATTTAGACTTTAGTTTAGATTTTAGCTTATAAAGTGCTTATTTCATCCGTAGGTTATTATTAATTTTAGTGCTTATCGTTAGTTGTCGTTATTAGTAGTCATTGCTCGCTTTTTGTTATAGTGGCTTATTTAGGCTTTGTAGCTTATATCTTAGTCTTAAAAATCATCACAATTGCTAGTTAATATTAAATGCTTACGTCCGCTTTGATTTGCTCACCTTTAGGCACGTATTTGATTTGTAAATTGAATTTGACACCCAATTTGGATTAGTACTAGTCAGATGCGTTTAGTTTGCAAAAGCTAATTTGGGTCTTGGTATTTTACTTCTATTGGGCCAAGTGGTTTTAAGTATCACAAATAGCACATATTTGAATTGATATAAACTGTTTAAATCCTAAGAGTTTGTTATTTTGTGTTTTTAACTTTTTGTACCGGTCAACTCATGAGGCGCGGAGCTTACGGGTTTATTTAGCTAGACCGACTTTGATTAGTTGTTTTAGTTAAATAAATCGGGTGGTATTCGTTTACTTGCGGGTCTCCAATTTGGTTCTATTTTCTATCCTTTTTCAATTAATTAGTATAGATTTAATTAGTCATTTTATAATATGCTTTGATTTTTGCCATGCTTAGTGTAGATTTATTTTTAAATGATATGTTTAAATTCATTATGAGTAGTGAGTAGATTTATTAGTGCTTGTTAAGTGATTAGTGATTTGGAATTTAGGTGCAGGTTTAAAAAGATTTAAAAAATATTTAGTCATAAGTATTGTTTTTTTATTTACATTCACTCTATTTACTTTTAATGAAATTTAAATATGATTGTCATTTATTAACAAGCATTTTATTTTACTTGTCATTTAAGTTGTTTGAACATAACCCGCACTTAATGAACTTTTCACGTCACTTAGCAAGCATATTTGTCATTTATATTTTTAGCTTAATTTTAGTATAATCTTGTAGTTTTAATCTTAGAATTAATTTTAGTTTAATTTTTAGTTAAAAATAGTTTTAATACCTAATTTGTAGATTTTTTAAAAAAAAAAAAAAAAAAAAAAAAAATAACAAAAGTTTAGTTTCCCTTTATATGCTTTCCTTTTTAGTAGATTTAGAAAACAAAACCAAAAATTTAAAATGACATTCAAGCTCGATTTACAACTTGAACGTAGATTTCCATTCACCTCTCGTCAAGGAAACGACCCAGAAGGTTTTTGAGACATTGCGTTGGTTAAAAGTGAATTTCTAGAACCCGACGGTAATACTATACTATATTATTATTGGCCTATCCTTATTAGTACGTACTTATATATTATACGTATTTTTATGTATTGATTTGGACGGATCAGTTTTTGGCTCCGCTGCCGGGGAAAGGTGTAGCGATTTCTACGGGATTGTTCATGTTCGAGCCTTGAAGATCCTTTCTTCGAAAAGTTTATTTTCGTACTTATTAAAAATATAAAAATCCAAAAATATTCTTCTTCTTATTTTATTTTTATTTTTCCTTTTCCTTTATAAAAAAACCCAAAAATATTTTCCTTTTATCTTAAAAAAAAATCCAAAAATATTTTTCTTTTTTATTTTTCCTTATGTATTATTTTAAAAATCTATAAATATTCTTCTCGATCCTCTTACTCGTTTAATTCTTATTCTCTTTAACCTCTTATTCGATTGATTCTTCGACATGTCTTCATTTTATCAACCTTGCTACGGGTGTGGAGAGGAATTTGTCGGTTCATTTTGTCCACGATGTAATCCGGATTCTTTAGATATTTCTCAATATTTTTCCGACCACCCTCCACAACTCCAGTTTGAGACTTACTTGTGTGAGTTATGTGGAAATAATGCTCATTATGGTTATGATTGTCCACCACAGTTCCCGTTTGTCTATGAACAGGAGCCGTGTTACAATCAAAACTTTAATGATAATTATTTTCCACAAAATTCTCAAAGTTCTTCTCAACAATATCTTTGTTGTGCAAATTGCGGGGGTCCTCATGACACTTTTCAATGTCAACCAATGAATGAAGATTATTGTGAGCAAAATTCTTGCTATGATCCTAATTCTTTTGGTTTTGACCAATATCAACCCCCGCAGTTTCCCGTCAATTATCCTCCTCAAGAGACAAGTAGAGAAATTTTGCAAGCTCAAGAAGACTTAATGGAAGCTATACAAGCCTTTTTAAAGGAGTATGATCATATACCTCCTAATGAAAAGTGCATGGCTTTATTGCTAGCCGAGGAGAGATTTCTTAAGATTAAGCAAGCTATGGAAGAAGAGCAGAATCAACCTGAAGTTTTACAAGAATTGCTTCTTAAGCTTATAAACGATTTGCAAATTCTTAAAGGAATTCAACAAGAGAAGAAGAAGCCGACAGCTCAAAGTTCTATTCCATATTGGAATTCTTCTATGATTGACGATGAAGAAGCTAGAGACAACTTTTTGAAGGACGTAATTCTCAACGTCTCAATAAGGAAGAGAAGGAAGTTAAGAATATCGCAGAGCCGACAGCTAAACGTCGAACTCGTATTACATCGTGTTTGCAGAATTTCAAAGTTATTTCTAAGGAGAGTACTATTCCTTTGAATAAAACACCTCAAATTTCTCTAGTTAATACATTCACACACGGATTTACCAACCGAAGAATATGAGACTCTTCATAATGGGGAATGAGGAAATTAGCATTATTTATAAAAAGGAATCAGGACAATTCATAAAGTCTAGTGTTGTGGATCTTTTCCATCCCAAGAGAGTGCGAGGATTCAATCCAGGAGTGTAGTAAGAGCGTTTTTCCTTTTGAGTGATTGATTTCTCTCCACATTTTGATGAAAATTCGTGACTTCTCTAACCTTTTTCGATTCAAATGATTTTACCTCTAGTGATAACGAGTTACTATCCGATGAGGACGTTCCGAAAGATGTTAAAATTTACTCGAACCCTCTTTTCGAATTTGACGACGAATATATCTCTAGTGACGTAAATCCTCTTTTTGATGAGGTGTTAGAGAACATCGAGAGTAAGGACTCTTATAACCTTGATGAGCCGACTTTGTTAGATCACCTTTTCCAATGTTAATGGGGGAGGGATGAGTGTTCGACCAGGAGGCGTTAATTGTCCGGAACCACCGGATGTTGAGGTTTTCTTTAATTTTGAGCCCGATACGGGTGTTTTGACAACCAAAGTGGTGAAGGGTATTTTTGAACACTATGTTCTTATGCCTTATATTTTGGCCACCCTTCCCACCCTTGATCCGGATTTGGACTTCACTCCTTCTCATGATTCCCTTGGATCCGGAAACAAGATTTTCGATCTAGGGATATTCATTGAAGTCCAATCCGACAGACTTTTATCACGGGATGAATTTTCTATTTCATTCATCTGTGATCCTCTTTTTCCAGTGTTTGACACTTTGCTTTTGTTTTCATCCAAAAACAAGGACAAAGTGTTCAATCCTGGTATTCTCATTTCTCCTCTCTTATCTCATCGGGGCGAAATCACTTCTAATTTTTATAAAAGCCCGATGATGATTTCTGCAGGGGACATCCCTCTCTTGGATGTTCCGTATCTCCATTTCTATCCTCCTTGACCAGCTCAAGTATGGGGGATCGAGTCAAGCTAGAGACTCGCACAAAAACAAGCGCTTCTCGGGAGGCAACCCGTGTCTTTTCTTCTTTCTATTTTCTTAATAATAAGTGAGAGTGTTATTTTATAGCCCAAGTGTGGGGGCGTGTTTCTTTCTATGGTATGTGGTTTTGTTTTTGCAGGATTCCTTAAGATCATGAAGACCCGTGCTTGTTTTCAATCCTCCAATCATCCGGTTTTCGATCTTCTGCTTATTATGGAATCCTCAATCCTGATCATGTATATATATATTGTTTCCCCTTTCACACTTGGAATTTTTTTGCATTTGCCTTTTTCATTCCTAAGTGTGGGGGTAAAACCCGATATTTTTGAACATTGAGGCCAATGTTCCATTCTAAGTGTGGGGGGGATTTCTATCGAAATGTGATCTTACCTGTGCCTTGTTGTGTCCCTCGCAACCCCGTTTTGGCCAAAATTTTAAATTTTTAAGTCTTAATATCTAGTTTATTGTTCATATATATATATAGTAAAAAAAAAGAGTTGAAAAATATAAATATTAGTATGAAAAAAAAAAAAATAAGTGTTTTTTACACGAATGAGCTTTCCGTTGGTGAGAACGAAAAGTAAATTTTGACCCGACCGGTTAATATCTAACTTTCTCCTAACATATATATATTGATTTGCTAATCTTTTATACAATGGGCTATAAAACGCTAGTCTAGCTTGAAAAAGTCAAGACTTTGCAAGTTCCCATAATTGATTTAATAGCCGAAGTTTGATTATTAGAGTTATATTGATTTGCCAGTCAATGATGAACTTGTTAAAGTACCGATCTTAATATCATTAGCTAAAGTATTCACGAATTTCTTTCTTAAAATTTTAAATTGTGAAGAACAAGAGATGATAGAGTAGAGTATAAGTTTTGATGCTAAACATAGAATAGTTGAATTTCTTTAAGGCTCATAAGTGTTAATTGTGGCTTTTTCTCCCATTAGCTTGTTTCACTTATATGCATAAATGTTTAATAAATAAGGTTGTCCGGTTCAATTTAATTTTTAGTAACTTTCCTTTGATTTGGAAGTCGATGATTTAAATTTTGGCTTATTATATGCATCACATTTTGAATGCTTACTATACTTAAATAGCCTTAGAGTATATGTATGAAAGTAAGTTAATCATTTTATATTACTTTTTGGTCCATTTTAAAGAGCCTTAAGGGTATATGCAAAAAGCAATACTAACATGAAATTAATTGTACCTTAAAGAGCCTTAGGGTATATGGTACTTATATAAAATTAGTGAGTTACGCTACTTAATTATTTCACCTTAAAAGGTATTTGTGTAAATAATATTACTGTGATTATATCTAAATATCCCGCCCCGCCCCCCCCCCCCCCCAACCCCCCCTCCCCCCCCCACCCCCCTCCGCCGCCTTGGTGGTATATGACATGAATTAAGGCAAAAGCAACAAAAAGCCAAAATTTCGTTCACTTCATCGATTTTTCAAGGAAAATGGTGGAAGCTAAATTTTATTTTTAACCGTTACGCTTTATTTTTGGAATTAATAAGTATCGAAATAAAGTCTTAAAGAGCCTTCGGGTATATGACTTAAATAAAATCTTGAGATACAAAATTAGGAATAAGGGAGGAAAAGTAAGTACACAATTAGCTTTTATGAGTAGTGTTAGCATCATAACTTGTATTTTGCAATGATCTTGTTTTTAAGCTTGGCTTGGAGAAGTGAAAGTCGGGGATGATAAATTTATCATTTTGACACTTTTTGTGCTTTTTGTTTCGTGATCCTAAAAGTTATCAATGAATAATGAAAGCACTACATTATGTCACACATGAATAAGTTGTAAGTTGGAAATTATGAAAATCATAAAAATAAAAAAAAAAAAACATTCAAACAAATGGGTAAAACGGGGGTGCTTGCGAAATTAAATGATTTTTGAACCTTTTAATGGACCTTATCAGTCAAATTGATTTGAGGCGTCATAAGTTAAAGAGGATACAGTTTATTTATATTCGGGTTTTGTTATATTTACAATTGCGTTTGGACAACAATGCTTAGTGTGGGGAATTTGGAGAGTGCTAAAATACACAACTTTGACCCCTAAAACACTATTAAACGAACTAAAAATACTAAAATATGCTTAATTATATTGCAAATATGTTTGTTTGGTATTTTTATGTCTTGCAGGAAAAAGGATTAAAAACGGAGCAAAAACAGGAATTATCGGGCTCAATTTGGTCAAGTTTAATTATTACTCAAAGCCAAGATGAAGTCGTGAAATGTCCTCAAACATACCATTGAAAAGAGCACGGAAAAACGATTCGAACGGTGCCCTCGGATTTTACTGGGCCAGCCCGTAACCCACTTAACGGGCCGGACCAGCCCATGTTATTTTCAAGCCTAACATGAGCCCAAGACAAAAGAAATATAAGAAGTTGATGACATAAGCATGATGGCAAGTCACATGCCTTGAAATAAATCATTCCTCCCTCACATGAGCATCCACTACAAATGGAAGGGACAAATGGGAGCCTGACATGTGTCTATGATTTCATATTGCATTTGTGTTAGTTGTGTGAGACGAGCTATGAAACAAGTGATCATACGGACATTATTGCCTGCGTAGAATGAAAGCTTTCAACATGAACACGTGGCTTCACCTCAACGGTGGATCACTCTTGCTTATATGTGGCGATCCGAGGGAGGTTTAATAAACACCAATGATTGGCTCATCATTTCCTAATGATTGGAAGACAATTTACAACTTCACCCCCTCTCTTGACTATAAAACCCATTTGTTCCCTCACATCTAAAGAAAAAAGAGGAGGAAATTTTAGTTTAGTTTTCATTTTATTATTTTTAGCTTTTTAAACTTAGTAGTTTTTTTAGCTTATTTTGAAAATCTGGAGCTTATTGTAAACGTTTATTGCTTATTTGAATAAAGATCTCTTTAGCTTATTGGAATGTTGTTGTGTGCTTATGTAGCTTATCTTCTTTTCCTTTTCGTTACTTTCTTATTCGTAATTTAAGCTTATCCTAGTGCTTATTCTACAGCTTATAGACTAAGCTTATTTAACAAATAATAACGAATTAAGTGAGTTATTTAATAGCTTATTTACTTGACGCTTTTATTTCGTTTATAAGCTCGATTCTATAAGATGTGAATAAAATTTCGGTTTAAGCTTATCGTCAAATAAGATGGTCATTTAAACTTTACGTATCTCTTTTCTTGTCTTAGCTTATTTCTGAATCGGACAAGTTTGGTATTATTTGAGCTTTTAGTAATTGCAATAGATTCAATTAGTTTATTTTAGTGATTAAGATGTTAAAGTGCTTGTACCTTATTTGGTTTCTAATTTGCGAAGCCATGCTTATTTATTTTATGATGCCTATTTTAATTATTTTCGTGCTGTCTCAATCGATTTAGATGATTAAGTCTCGCGCGGATTTGTTATCTTAAATACTATGCTGCGTCGACTTATTTTTGTTATAAGTTAAGCTATGCTTTATCATTCATTAAAAAAAAAGCTTGTTTAGTTTATATTTGCATAACTTGGTAACTAGAATTCCATTCCATTGGGGGGGGGGGGGGGGGGGGCTGTAGTGATGCCAAAAATTGATTTGGGATTCTTAGATTTAGTTCTAGGCAGCGTTTGTTTTGTTAGAATTACTTGGGCCTCTGTCATTTAGGCTTTGTCTTTTTAATTCTATAGGACTTTGTTTGGTTAAGCTATTGGGCCTTAGATTATCTTGTTGGATCTATGTTGAGCCTGCATTTGGTTTGCAAATTATCAATGGGTCATGTTTGTTTAGTAGAAAATTTCTGATGGGCCTATTAGTTATGTTAACAGTAAGTGCATATTTGAATTGGTATAAACTTTTTAACCATAACAATTTATTTTCTTTTTTTTTGTTGCTTTTGGTACCGGTCAACTCACGAGGCGAGGAGCTTAAGGGTTTATTTAGCTAGACCGAATTTGATTATTTGATTTAGCTAAATAAATCTGGTGGTTTACGTTTAATTGCGGGTCTTCAGTTCGGGTTCTATTTTCTAATCTCTTTTCAATACTTAGAATAGTTTTATTTTGTCGTTCCATAATATATTTGCGTATTTGATTTTTGCCATGCTTAGTGTAGATTTATTTTTGTCGTTAAATGCTATGTTTGTTAAATTGAATTTCGTTATGAGTAGTGAGTAAATAACTTGTGTTTGCTAAGTGATTAGTGATTTGGAACTTAAGTGCGGTTTTAAAAAGGTTTAAAAAAATATATAGTCATTAGAATTTTCCAATTTACATACCGTCATTTACTTTTAATGCAATTTAAATACTTGTCATTTATTTTAAAAAGCATTTTACTTTACTTGTCATTTAAACTTGTTTTCTAAGGATTTTAATTCGTTAAACCTAAGCCCGCACTTAAGGAACATTTCACGTCACTTAGCAAGCATTTTTGTCATTTATATCTTTTAGATCAATTTTAGTTTAATCTTTTAGTTTTTTTTAATCTTAGAATTAATATTAGTTTAATTTCTAGTATAAAAATAGTTTAAAACCAAAACCAAAAAAATTTGAATGACAATCAAGCTCGATTTACAACTTGAACGTAGATTTCCATTCACCTCTCACCGAGGAAAACGATACCCGTGTTGATTACTTTTTATTCTTTTCTAAGAATATTGGTATTGAGACGATGCGTACGTATATGTAGTTGTATTTGATATTATATAAAATATTTTATTTTTGAGGGTTTATTTGATGTCGTTAATTAACGATAACATCAGTCTCGCAAGATGACAAAGAGTTGGTACTTTTTAGCAAAGTCAAATGTCATGTTTCCAAAAACAATGTTTTTCATGGCTAGGAAAATAAAACTTTGACATGAGTGTTGTAGATTGGATTATGTGTTTTTGTATTGGATAAGGAATCATTATCGGTTGTTGTTAATTTTTTTTGTAGAAATTAGGATCGTATTATTTTTGTAATCTAGGTTATATATTAATTGTTTTATGAATTTTGATTGGTTTGTGGAGATTAGTATTGGTGATGTTGGTTTAGGGAGATATTTTATGTTTGCTTTGGGGGGTGTTGGGGATTTTATTTGTTTTGGATGTGTTTGGGTGGTTGTAAAATTTAGATTATGGGTGTTATGGTGTGGTAATGTGTATGTAATAAATATGTGGATAGTATTGGTGAAGGATTTGGTTTGATTGATTGGTGTGGGGATATATAGAAGATATGAGGTGATTGGTGTGGGGGGGGGTTGGTGTTGGTGTGGTGTTGATTAGAGGTAAGTGTTGAGAGTGTTTAATGGGGGTTGTGGTGTGTTTTGAGAGAAGATTATTATTATTTAGGTTGTGTTTTTAGAGGATGATAGAGAGAGTGTGAAGAAGTATTTGGAATTTTGTATAATTATTTTGGATAGGTTAATGTGATTTTTTATAAGTAATATATATATTTTTAAGTATTTGAATATAAGTCTGTGATTTTCATAAACAAAGGATAAACCACTTCAGATTTACTATTGACGCCGATCCATGTAGTGAATACTCGTAGGTTGGGTCAGTCCAATGTTCATCCAATGAACAACATATGAGTTTGGCGGTATCATCCTTTAATATTCATACTATATGAATATGACCAAAACACTCACATTTGCCTTAATTTAATGATGCTCATGTATCATTAACTGACAATTGACGATTTAGAATAAATAAATTATTCATGGATTTAAACATGCTAATATAGAACATAGTTGTATAAATGAAGACGATCATACCAGGTATATCAATTCATTGTTTAATACAACCGCTTAATGTTCCATTATCCAAATACTAAAAACAGATATACATGAGACTACTAGCAGGTCAAAGTTTAATGTTCCTAGCATGATAAACATGTTTGGTACAAGACATTGACTTTGTAAAAAGTACCAACTAAGTTGTCATCTGAGTGACTGATGTTATCGTTTTTACACGTATCAAATAAACCCTCAAATATATAATATATATATTTAAGATAAAATACATATACATATACGTAAGCAAAGTATCATACAAATTATTCTTAGAAAAGAATAAAAAGTAATCAACACGGGTATCGTTTTCCTCGGTGAGAGGTGAATGGAAATCTACGTTCAAGTTGTAAATCGAGCTTGATTGTCATTCAAATTTTTTTGGTTTTGGTTTTAAACTATTTTTATACTAGAAATTAAACTAATATTAATTCTAAGATTAAAAAAAACTAAAAGATTAAACTAAAATTGATCTAAAAGATATAAATGACAAAAATGCTTGCTAAGTGACGTGAAATGTTCCTTAAGTGCGGGCTTAGGTTTAACGAATTAAAATCCTTAGAAAACAAGTTTAAATGACAAGTAAAGTAAAATGCTTTTTAAAATAAATGACAAGTATTTAAATTGCATTAAAAGTAAATGACGGTATGTAAATTGGAAAATTCTAATTACTGTATTTTTTTAAAACCTTTTTAAAACCGCACTTAAGTTCCAAATCACTAATCACTTAGCAAACACAAGCTATTTACTCACTACTCATAACGAAATTCAATTTAACAAACATAGCATTTAACGACAAAAATAAATCTACACTAAGCATGGCAAAAATCAAATATGCAAATATATTATGAAACGATAAAATAAAACTATTCTAAGTATTGAAAAGAGATTAGAAAATAGAACCCGAACTGAAGACCCGCAATTAAACGTAAACCACCCAATTTATTTAGCTAAATCAAATAATCAAATTCGGTCTAGCTAAATAAACCCTTAAGCTCCTCGCCTCGTGAGTTGACCGGTACCAAAAGCAACAAAAAAAAGAAAACAAACTGTTATGGTTAAAAAGTTTATACCAATTCAAATATGCACTTACTGTTAACATAACTAATAGGCCCATCAGAAATTTTCTACTAAACAAACATGACCCATTGATAATTTGCAAACCAAACGCAGGCTCAACATAGATCCAACAAGATAATCTAAGGCCCAATAGCTTAACCAAACAAAGTCCTATAGAATTAAAAAGACAAAGCCCAAATGACGGAGGCCCAAGTAATTCTAACAAAACAAACGCTGCCCAGAACTAAATCTAATGAGTCCCAAATCAATTTTTGCATCAACTACACGCAATGGAATGGAATTCTAGTTACAAAGTTATGCAAATAAACTAAACAAGCTTTTTAAAAAAAATGAATGATAAGCATAGCTTAACTAATAACAAATAAGTGACGAGCAAGTATTTAAGATAACAAATCCAACGCGAAACTTAAACAACTAAAATCGATTGAGACACACGAAACTAAATTAAAAAAGGCATCGTAAAAACTAAATAAGCAAGGATTCGCAAACTTAGAAACCAAATAAGGTACAAGCACTTTAACATCTTAATCACTAAAATAAACTAATTGAATCTATTGCAATTACTAAAAGCTCAAATAATACCAAACTTGTCCGATTCAGAAATAAGCTAAGACAAGAAAAGAGATACGTAAAGTTTAAATGACCATCTTATTTGACGATAAGCTTAAACCGAAATTTTATTCACATCTTATAGAATCGAGCTTATAAACAAAATAAAAGCGTCAAGTAAATAAGCTATTAAATAGCTCACTTAATTCGTTATTATTTGTTAAATAAGCTTAGTTTATAAGATGTAGAATAAGCACTAGGATAAGCTTAAATTACGAATAAGAAAGTAACGAAAAGGAAAAGAAGATAAGCTACATAAGCACACAACAACATTCTAATAAGCTAAAGAGATCTTTATTCAAATAAGCAATAAACGTTTACAATAAGCTCCATATTTTCAAAATAAGCTAAAAAAACTACTAAGTTTAAAAGGCTAAAAATAATAAAATGAAAACTAAACTACAATTCCCTCCTATTTTTTCTTTAGATGTGAGGGAACAGATGGGTTTTATAGTCAAGAGAGGGGGTGAAGTTTGATAAATTGTCTTCAATCATTATGAAATAATGAGCCTCATAGGGATTATTAACCTCCCTCTGATCTGCCACAAATAACAAGAGTGATCCACCGTTTGAGGTGAGCCACGTGTTCATGTTGAAACTTTCATTCTACGCAGGCAATATGATCAGTATAACACTTGTTTCATAGCTCGTCCTCACACATCTAACCACACAATGCAACATGCAAATCAATAGACAGGATCATGTCAGGCTCCCATTTGTCCCTTCCATTTGTAGTGGATGCTCATGTGAGGGAGGAATGATTTATTTCAAGGCATGTGACTTGCCATCATGCTTATGTCATCAACTTCTTATATTTCTTTTGTCTTGGGCTCATGTTAGGCTTGAAAATAACATGGGCTGGTCTGGCCCGTTAAGTGGGTTACGGGCTGGCCCAGTAAAATCTGAGGGCACCATTCGAATCGTTTTTCCATGCTCTTTTCAATGGTATGCTTGAGGACCTTTCACGACTTCATCTTGGCTTTGAGTAATAATTAAACTTGACCAAATTAAGCCTGATAATTCCCGTTTTTGCTCCGTTTTCAATCCTTTTTCCTACAAGACATAAAAATACTAAACAAACATATTTGCAATATAATTAAGCATATTTTAGTATTTTTAGTCCGTTTAATAGTGTTTTACGGGGTACAAAAGATGTGTATTTTAGCACTCATCAAATTCCCCCACACTAAGCCATTGTTGGTCCCACACGCAATGTAAATATAACAAAACCCAGAAATAAATAACTTTATCCTCTTTTAACTTATGACGCCCTCACAATCAAATAAGAACAGAAAAGGTCCATTAAAAGGTTCAAAAATCATTTAATTTTGCAAGCTCCCCCGTTTTACCTATTTTTTTGAATGTTTTTTTTTTCATTTTTATGATTTTTATAATTTCCAACTTACAACTTATTCATGTGTGACATAATGTAGTGCTTTCATTATTCATTGATAACTTTTAGGATCACGAAACAAAAAGCACAAAAAGTGTCAAAATGATAAATTTATCACGCCTCCCGACTTCACTTTTCCAGCCAAGCTTAAAAAACAAGATCATTGCAAAATACAGTTATGATGCTAACACTACTCAGTAAAAGCTAATTGTTTAACTTACCTTTTCCTCCCTTATTCCTAATTTTTGTATCTCAAATTTTATTTAAAGTCATATTACCCGAAGTGCTCTTAAGACTTTATTTCGATACTTTATTACTTAATAATCCAAAAATAAAGCGTACCGGTTAAAAATAAAATTTAGCTTCTACCCCTATCCTTGAAAACCGATGAAGTGAACGAAATTTTGGCTTTTGTTGCTTTTGCCTAATTCCATGTCATATACCCCCCGGCTAATAAGGATATAAATCAAGTAATATTATTTACAAAAGAACCATATACCTTTAAGGTGCAAATAATTAAGTAGCGTAATCACTAGATATTTATAAGTACCAATATACCCTAAGGGCGTCTAAGTACAAATCATTTCATGATTATATTGCTTTTGCCATAAACCCAAAGGCTCTTTACAGGCAAAAATAATAAGAAATATAACTCTACTCATACCATATACCCTAAGGCTCTTTAAGGAATAAAGTAAAAAGCAATAAACATGTGATGCATATAATAAGCCAAAATTTTTAAATCAACGACTCCAAATCCAAAGGAAAGTTTACTAAAAAATAATTGAACTGGACAACCTTATTTATTAAACATTTATGCATATAAGTGAAACAAGCTAATGGGAGAAAAAGCCACAATTAACACTTATGAGCCTTAAAGAAATTCAACTATTCTATGTTTAGCATCAAAACTTATACTCTACTCTATCATCTCTTGTTCTTCACAATTTAAAATTTCTAAGAAAGAAATTCGTGAATACTTAGCCTAATGAATTAAGATCGGCACTTTAACAAGTCACATAGACTGGCAACAATATCAACTCTCTTAAATCAAACTTCGCATATTTAAAATCAATTATGGGAACTTGCAAAGTCTTGACTTTTTCAAGCTAGACTCGCGTTTTATAGCCCCTTGTATAAAAGATTAGCAAATTCAATCTATATATGTTAAGGAGAAAGCTAAGATATAAAACCGGTTAGGTCAAAATTTACTTTTCGTTCTCACCAACGAAAAGCCTACATTCGTGTCAAAACACTTATTATTTTTTTTATCCAACTAACTATTTATATTTTTCAACATTTTTCTACACACAATTTTTTTTAAATATGAACAATAAACTAGATATTAAGACTTAAAAATTTAAAATTTTGTGGGAAAACGGGGTTGCGAGGGACACAGCAAGGCACAAGTAAGATCACATTTCGATAGAAATCCCCCCACACTTAGAATCGAACATTGGCCTCAATGTTCAAAAATGTCGGGTTTTACCCCCACACTTAGGAATGAAAAAGGCAAATGCAAAAAATTCCAAGTGTGAAAGGGGAAACAATATATATATATATATATATATATACATGATCAGGATTGAGGATTCTATAAAAGTAAAAGATCGAAGACCGGATGATTGGAGGATTGAAAACAAGCATGGGTCTTCATGATCTTAAGAAATCCTGCAAAAACGAAACAACATACCATAGAAAGAAACACGCCCCCCACACTTGGGCTATAAAATAACACTCTTACTTATTAATCAAGAAAATAGAAACATAAATACACGGTTTTGCCTCCGAGAAGCGCTTATTTTTGTTCACCGAGTCTTGAGCCTGACTCGATCCCCCATACTTGAGCTGGTCAAGGAGGATATAAATGGAGATACGGAACATCCAAGAGAGGGATGTCCCCTCCAAAAATCATCATCGGGCTTTTATAAAAATTAGAAGTGATTTCGCCCCGATGAGATAAGAGAGGAGAAATGAGAATACCAGGATTGAACACTTTTTCTTGGTTTTCGGATGAAAACGAAGCAAAGTAAACACTGGAGAAAGAGGATCACGGATGAAGGAGATAGAAAATTCCTCCCGTGATAAAAGTCTCTCGGATTGGACTTCAATGAATATCCCCGGATCAAAAATCTTGTTTTCGGATCTGAGGGAATCATAAGAAGGAGTGAAGTCCAAATCCGGATAAAGGGTAGGAAGGGTGGGCAAAATATTAGGCCAAAGAAACATAGTTTCAAAATACCCTTCACCACTTTGGTTGTCAAAACACCCGTATCGGGCTCAAAATCAAAGAAAACCTCAACATCCGGTGGTTCTGGAGGAGGACGAGAGATAACGGATCATTAAAATGATCAAGGTTAGATGAATCATTTTCAGGAAGTGAAGGGGAATCATTGCTAAGCAATTCTTTAAGGAAAAGGATATCCCCTTTAGAGTCATAGTCATCATTCTCAATGTCCGGTGGCATCGAGTCATCCAGAGTAAGAAATAAATTAATCTCCTCCATAAGAGAGTCACTATCCTCAACAGGGATAGGAGGGGGAGAGAAAGAATCGATTATAGCATTAGAATTTTCAGAATTAAATTCTTTCGAAGGTCGAGGAGATAAATTATCATACAACAATCTCTCAACAAGACGAATGTCTTCCTCAGGATCAAAGTCGGCTTCATTAATTCCCGGTGGAATTAAATCAATAGAGCAGTTTCAACGGAGAACTCTCGGAAAGAATCAATCTTTGAGAAGAAATGATCGAAGCATCGATCTTATCAGAAATGATTTCTTCATCAAAAAGAGGGTTCGAATAAATTTCCTTCTTAACGTCCTCATCAGAAAATGACTTGTCGTCACTAGAGGAAAGATCGTCGTTAGCATCAAAGAGAGGATTAGAGAAAGTTATAGAATTATCACAAAATGGCACATCACACTCACTTTCGATATCGGAAAAATCCTCGGACTCACTTGGGATTGGGACAAGGTTCTCAAGACTAGACTTTATTAATTCGTCCGATTTCATTTCCGGAATAGTGCTAAGATGCTCGTCCCCCATACTTAGAGAGTCATCGGGCTCCTCGGGTGTGATTGCAACACACAGAGGAAGTTTAGAAATAATATCTCTCACGGGAATAGAACTTTCCTCATCATCGTCATCATCGAAGTAGAAGGCCAACCTATGCTAACTCGGACTATTACTATATCTCTCAGTTCCTCACTTATATTTTGCACATCTTCAAGAAGTTTACGAATCAACTCTTGTATATCTTCTGGAGAATGTTGCTTTTCTCTATGCTTAATTTTGAAAAATTTCTCCCAAGCTAGCAATAAAACCTTTGACGTTTCTCTAAAAGATATACGATTAAAAAATTTTAAAAAGGTTTTTATAGAAATCATTAAGTCTTCTTTAAGCTGCAAAATTTCCACACTTGTATTTTCTGAGGAGTTTATGAAAGACGGAACTGCGGGGGTTGACATTGGTCAAAACCGAAAGAATTAGAATTGTAGAAATTTTGGTTCAACGGTTGACACTGAAAGGTCTCATGAGGACCCCCGCAGTTCTCACAACAAAGATATTGTTGTGGCTGACTCGGAGAATAATGTGGAGGTTGGTTAAAACCAAAGTCTTGATTGTAACAGGGACCCTTTTTTGGGGAAGCCTCGAATTTCCAGCTCTCGAAGTGCAAAACGAACAAAATCCACCATTTAACGGGCTTTCACACACGCAACAAGTGACTGGCTTTCCATCTCCGTTAGTACAATTTAAACAAACTCCATTTATAAAATTAACTCCACACTGTTGGCACGTACATTGATAACAATAAAAACAAACACATGGTAGTCCACACCCCACACACTCACATTGGTAGTATGAAGACATATTAGAATTAAACAAATAGGAGGGTAAGAGAAAGAATTAAACGGGTAAGAGGATAAAGAAGATAAGAATTAAACAAAATAAGATGATAAAGGAGAATATTTTTTAGATTTTTTTTTAAATAAAGATAATAAAAATAAAAATATTTTTTTCATTTTTTTTAATATTTATAAAAAGAAAAAATAAAAAATAAAATAAGAAGGAAAATATTTTTGGATTTTTTTAAATATTTTTAATAAGTACGAAAATAAACTTTCCGAAGAAAGGATCTTCAAGGCACTAACTTCAAACACCACGTGAAAATGTAGATCATACACCTCTCCCCGGCAGCGACGCCAAAAACTGATTCGATAAAATATATATAATATATAATATCAAATAGTAATAGTATAGAGAGTA
>BQNB010141569.1:0-17253 GCA_026074375.1 Tanacetum coccineum
TCCATAACCACAAAGATATAAACACTTTCAAGCACAAAATAAGCATATTCGAATACAATCAAGCATAAAGGATCCTAGGCCACTCAAACATACTCTAAAGACATAAGAGAGCAATTATCAAACTATCTAACATAAACACATAGCTTATTTAATCTCGCATGCATGTTTCGCTTCATTCATCATGGCAAAAAACAATCTAACTCACTCAAACATTAGAGATATGAAAAACTGTTTCATATTAGCCCTAATCGCACACTATGGTACAAAACCCCTCAATTAATTAACCATTAAGAGCATGTTTCGATTCATTCAATTTATAAAAATCATCATATCTCATTAATCAGTTAACGAAATGAAAAACTGTTTCAACCCCATCCTAATCACACCCTATCGAAACAAACCCCTCAATCAATTTTAAGAAACACGTAACTTTAATTTTTCAAACCCTAATTCGTTTTCATTCGATTAAGAGCTCAAAAACGAGTTTTAGTCTAATTCCTTTTATAAATGAGATGAGAAATAGGTAATGAACGAATAGGAGTGTACCTTTGATCTTGAAATGAGATTTGAAAAATTCAAAGTTGAATGGAGCAGTTTATGTGTGCGTGTGTGTGTTTGTGTGTTTGTTTGACCAGTTTGACCGAAATATGTAAATGGGTCAACTTTTCAGACTTGGCAAGAATGGTCCTTGAGCTTTACTATCTTTTCTATTTCCTTTATACACTTATTCCTAAGGTTAACTAAGATATATAAATGACAAAATAAGCCCCTACAAGTGTATAGCTAGATCTTAAGTCCTAGATTTTGCCCTTAAGTCCCTAAAAGTTAACACCAATAACAACTTAATACTTAATGACTTAAAATTAATTAAGACACTCCCCTTTAAATGATGACCTGTTATTGATAAAACATTTCCTTTCATTCCGTGATGACTTTTTGAAAGAATTTTAAATTTTCTCCCCCTCAAATAGTGTCCCTTTTTCTATTTAAAGAGCAATAGACATTGTTTGAGATATTGAAAATTCTTCGTTTAAACCCTAATGAAATCTGATCAGATGAAAAACTGTATCTTTTAACAACACCAATTAAAACAAGATTTCTCTCGTTTGCATAAATAAATGCACTGACGCGTACACTTATTCATCTTTTGCATGGATATAAAGTAATCCATGCCCGGGGAAAATTAATTACCCGTTGTCAGGAACAGCTGTCTTTAAGACGACATGCGTTCCTCAGATTGAAAAGCGGGTTGCAGCCTGAAGTAACTGCAAGCCATTTTGTAATTCCAAATGACTTAAAATATTTACTAAGTCCATTATTATTATTACTATTATTTATTTATATATATATTTTTTTGTAAATAGACAATATGTACAAAGGATACACGAAGGCACTTCGTTTATTCATCTTCTCCTTCTTGAAGGCGTCTGAGAGTTTCTGGGGTCAAACTCTTCATGCCTAGGCGTGGAAGAAGAAATTCGAACCGTTCTCTTGGTAATGCTTTTGTGAGTATGTCCGCAAGTTGATAGTTCGTTTCCACGAAGTAGAGTTCAACCACTCTATTTTCCACTTGCTCTCGGATGAAATGGTGACGTATGTCGATGTGCTTTGATCGAGAGTGCTGGACATTGTTACAGCAAAGAGCAATGGCACTTTTGTTATCACAGTACAGAGGAATTTTATTGAATTCAAATCCGTAGTCTTTTAGCTGGGATCGCATCCAAAGGATTTGAGCACAACATCCAGACATGGCAATGTATTCAGCCTCTGTTGTAGATATTGCAGTGCTTCTTTGCTTCTTTGAGGACCAGCTAACCAATCTATCTCCAAGAAACTGAGCACTTCCCGACGTACTTCTTCTTGAATCTTGACATCCCGCATGATCCGCATCTGCATAAGCTGTTAGTGACATGGCGTTGTCTTTCGGATACCAAAGACCCATGTTAATGGTTCCTTTTAGGTACCGAAAGACACGTTTGATTGCTTCAAGGTGCTTTTTGGTAGGCTTAGCCTGATATCTAGCACACATGCATACAGCGAATACAAGGTCGGGTCTTGATTCGTCAATAATATATATATAATATATAAGCAAACACTCAACCAATTACCTTTAGCCAAGAATTGGTTAAGAGTTCCTTTGAGATCCTCATCCAATTTCAATCGATCCACCATTAGTGTATCGACAGGGTCTGTAAGATCCATATTCCTTAATTTCTTAGATTTCGAGAGCATATTTTGACTTGGTTAAATTAAAGATGCCTCTGGGTCTTGAGAAACTTGGAAGTCCTAAGAAAAACGACATTTGTCCCATCATCGACAATTCGAAATTTGGAGCTCATATCTTTGGAATATAATGTTTACACGGCATTATGATCAAGTTGAGGCAAAATGAGTGTCATCTATGTATATTTGAACTAGTGAGAATATGTTTGCCTGGTTTGCGTTTGGTGAATTAAGTTGATCCACCCGGCACCCTTGAAGACATTGTTAGCCATTAGATACTCTTGGTAGTGTGTCATTACCATGCCCTTGGTGCCTGCTTTAGACCGTAATGAGCCTTCTTCAGACAATAAAACGTGTGTAGGATTTGGGTCCTCAAATCCTTTCAGGTTGGTCTGACAAAGACTTCTTTTGAAGTCACCATTCAGAAATGCAGTTTTGACATCCATCTGGTAAGATGATCATTATTCTTTTGGTTGCTGCAATGCAATGAATATCTGACCGCCTCTTATACGTTGCAAACGGGGTGCAAACGATTCTCAAAGTCAATGCCCTTTGCTTGACGATACCCCTTTGCTACTACCGAAGCTTTGTTTTTAGAACATTTACCATACTCATCAAGCTTTACTTTGTAAATCCATTTGAGAGCAATGATCATTACACCTTTTGGTTTTGGTACCAAAACCCATACTTCAAGACGATCAAACTCGTGAATTTCCTTTTGCATAGCTTCAAACCAGCTATCTTCAGTCACGGCCATTTTGAAATTTTGTTGACTTTGACTGTTTCAGTATGGTAACTGCTACCATAGAGCATCAGAAGCTAACTGTTTTCTAGTAGATATAGGACGAGAGGGATTTCCAACAATATTGTCAAGAGGGTGATATTTGGACCATTTTCTGAGATGATCTGATGGTTGAGTAACTTGGTTGGGTTCAACTATACTAACATCCCATGATGATGACTGTGCAAAACCTGGTTCTACAGTAACAGTTTTATTTGAGGGATAAAGGGTAGCTTGAGTAATTGGGGTGTCTTCGATAGTGGGTCCAACTGCAACATCATGTTGAGTGACTGGAGGTTGTATTCCAGATAATGACGGTGAAAAACTTATTGACGGTGCATCTTGAGCAAAATGTTGTTGACACAAGATCAGTTACCTGGTTGGAACAACATGTGCATTTCAGAACTGAGTAGCCGATGGTTTCGGTTCCTAGACTCTTAGTTACTTCAAAGTTATTCATCAACATTAGGTTGATATAATAACTCCAGATCTTTTTCCGTCGGCTAACATAATTGGTTGCATGGACCTGATTAGGTATGAGCCCTGAACTGAATTGTCCAGGCGTCATCGACATAGGCTCGGGTCTTGAACTGATATGTACAGGAGCCATCTCACCATTTCACATACACATTGAGAGACCAAGTTAAACTGTATGGATCACATTTGATTCACTATTCTCCCCTTCAAAAATTGCATATGTGATTGCATATGAACGTTGATTCACTTAACGTCTGAACGAGCATGGGAAAATATGAAACTTGTTGATGAAAATGGTCGAAAACAAGAAGATTTCTCTTCTTTCAAAGATAAAGCGCACTAAAGCGTACACTTTTCTTTCCTATTAGGAGCGGGGCCTGAAGAGACATCTATAAACATCATTATGATCGAGAACGAGGCCTGAACTGATAGGAACAGACGTCATTATTTGTTTTTTTTTATATAAATGCATTACTCTCCATAACCCATGATAGCTCCAAAGTGAACATTTCTGAATCTGACTTTCTCGAGGAACTTTTCTACAAACTTCTTGATCTTTGAACGATTCCTTATCATATGTTTTGAACAACCTGAGTCCAGATACCAAAGGAAGATCTGTACGACCTGCATTTAAAAATAGTCGAGTGTGGAGGGTTTGGAATTTCGGATTCCCAAATTTGGTTGGGGTCCTGTTGGTTAGCAGAAATAGTAGTACATTTCACAGGAACCCTAGTTAAAGGGCATTGTTCTCCTAAGATGAACATCTTTCCTGTGGGTCTCCATTGATGCCCACCAATATGTGTTCCTAAGGTGAATTCTTTCGGCTGTGATCACTTTGTGTATATCCCATTCGATTACCAACATTAGCGAACACTTTGCCTATTTGCTTTCCAACCTGCTTGGCTTTGTCAAGTCATTAGCAGGACAATTTCCCTTTTACTTTCCAAACCTGTTTGACCTTGTTCAAGCCATTTTTAACAGTGGGGGGTTGCATTCATAGAATTCAATGGTTTAATAACACACATATCATGATTTGCAAAAATTAAGCATTTGTTTACACGTTTTGCACACAGATTCATAATTCGAATTAATTACAACATGCTTAGAGCTAATGCTAGACTCAACTCGATTCACTTTTGTCCATACAGACTTATTTGTCCTAGGATGGTCTTCTACTTTCATCTTATTCTCACTCTTAGCAGGCAGGATCCTATTTTTCTTTGTATTGCTCTTAGGCTTTGATCTGCTAGCGTCAGTGGAACTACTTACTCTTGTAGAAGGGATCACGGGGACATTAGACTGTTGAACTTTCTGTTGCACTACATGTTTCTGTGTGTTACTAGTTGATGTTTTAGGTTTATCATTAAAAGTAACTTGCTTTTTTCTAGTTAAAGGGGTAGAGGGAGCCTTGTTATCTCTTTCATTGAAACTTTTTCGGGCAATGTTCAATCACATATTCAATAACATTTCTGTTGATAGCTTAGTGGTTTACAAGCATAGTTAAGTGCATTTATCTAGTGGTTTAATCTACTCTTTTAGCTTCCTAGATATCTCCCCTAACTATTTCTTCACTCTCCTTAAGATGTTGATATAGTTTAATTGGAGCACTCCTATTGTTTTAAGGGGCGGAGGAATGGGTTTAACAATCAATGGCTATACATTGCTGGCGCAAGAACTTTTGGTTTGACAGAGTCACTAGTGACACAAGATGTCACACCCCGTAAATTCCCGGTTAGTATTCCGACCCATTCCGGTCGTCTACCTTTAAATTTTATACGTTACGTTAAAATCTGACAGTTTACCGAAGAGCTAAACTGCGTAAAAACTGAGAAACGTCGTCGGACGCGTTGCGGCATCGGTTATAAATTAATTTAGGCTTAATATGAGATATTTTAGCTTTCCTGAGTGTTTCGTGATTTTTAATCACTTCCGATAGTAATTTTAGGGTTTTATTCTTTAAATTACGTTCTTCGCGTTTTTGACCAAACGAACACGAAAAACTTGAAATCTTTTGTTATAAACTCAAGTTATCGATAATATCATACCCTAAGCTTAAAAATTTCATTCACCTCTTTTCCCTAGCCAAATGTGGTGCCTAAACCACAACAACAAGTATACTTGAACTCAAAAATAAAAGAAATGACATCTTATTTTGAAATCCCATGCATGTGCTCATGCTTACACAAGATAGTGACACATGAGAATGTCATTCTCATGCACCATTTCTCTTGTTGATAAAACCATGTGTTTACTTACACACTCTTACAACTTTGACTAGCAAATTTTGAACCATGATCATATCACTTGAACCTTGGCTAGAAAATTTGAACCATCTTGGTCCTTGTGAGCCACATTCGGCCGAACCCAAGACCAAACACACCTTTGGTGTGTGTTGGTCACTTAAGCATTACTTGAACCCACAAAACCCTAACTCTCCTACTATAAATAAGAGCACATTCTCACACTTAGGGTTATACTTTCATTCACTAGCCTCAAAAATTTTCTTTCTTCCTCCCTTGTGTCTCCTAGCTCACGGCACACACCCAACTCACAAACACCTCCATAACTTTTGATTTCTAGCAAGATCCAAGTATTCTAAGTTCATTTCTAAGGTTATCTAAGGTAGATCCAAGTGTTGGTTGGTTATTTTTCAAAGATTTCAAGAATTATAAAATTAGGGTTTGCAAGATTATTTGGGGTTTTTATAGATCTATAGTTTGTGGGTATAGATCTTGTGTTTTCTCTACTTGCTCTTCTTGATTTGTAAGTGTTCCTTGAATCTTTGTTGGTTTCATCTATTTTCTTTTTAGATCTATGCTTGTTCATAAAGATCCATGTGTTTGTGTTAATTTTTACAAAAGAAATAAGTTAATATTTTGTCATCTTTTATAAAATGGAAGTAAACATTGCTACCACTTTATGTTTATGTCTTATACTATGTTCTTGGTGAGATTGAGGGTTGATGAGAGTTGCAACAATAGATATTAGGGTGGATTAAGGTTTAGTTTTGTTGGTTGGTTTGTTTGAGTAATAAAATATTGGGTTAGATTAGCACTTATATACGGTTGGGTTGATTTTTGGGCGTATTTTGGTAAAACAACCTTGCTGTCCCGACTTTGTTTTGGGGTTTTGAATGACTTAAAAATGTTTTCATTAGACGTAAAAGTAGTTTTTGAAGAGCTTATTTCGAATAGATAATTTTTCATATACCACACTTTAAAATCGGACATAAAACCGACAAGTTTGGCAAAAATGAACCTCGAAACATTGTTTCGGCGAAAAATGGGAATATTTAACGCCAGTTCTGCAGCTAAAACGGGGCGATTCGGAGCCCTTGGGTCCGAACGGCTTAAGTATAAAAAACACAAAGTTGTCCGGAGGAATGGAGATGTTTACTACACGTTGGCAAACCGTTTAGCCTTACAAAAGTATAAAACTGAGAGACATTTTTTACCACAAATCAGAAAGATAGGATTTTTAACCCCCCCCCCCCCCCCCCCCCCCCCCCCCGCCACTTATTAAATGCTTGCTGTTTGGAATATTAAAAGGGGGTGTTTCGGCACTTTCGGATGACTTTTGTATATTTAAAATGCAAGCGGAATCATTAATATGGGATTGTTAGGTAATTAGTTAGAACAACTTCGAAATGTCATGACAGGTTATTTGGAGATGCGATTTTAATAAAAGTAGATATTAAATATGGCACGAAATGGACATTTAGATCGATTTTAAACATAAGATTTAGGCGATTTAGATTGTTTAAAGACGATTTGTAAATAGGGGAAACATAAGGAATATAGGGGTCAGCTTATCTAAATTTTTGAAAACTAAAAATTTCATTAAAATGGAAAAGGTTTCTTTTAAATAGTAACTTTCTCGCAAGTGTCAGAGATTTATCAAGATGTTATAAAACCTAACTTAGTATTTTATTACTAAAACGCAACACCTTGGATGCTTAATTGATGAACATAAGATGCTTTACTTGTTTCTTGACGAATGCTAAGTCATACCCATATTTACTCTAGGTCGGTGGTTAGACTCTCTTATATCTTCATCCTTTGTTGTGGTTATCGCTCATCCTTGCTAAGGTGAGTTCATAGCCCCTCGTTTTTACCGATTTTACAAAAATGCTTTATACTTTGGGGTGGAGAAACTTGTTTACTTTTTAACTTGGACACAAGTTCTTTACTGCGAATTTTACATGTTTATTGTGTTGCCTAAGTTTGCTTACAACTTACTATGCCCGGAATTATCATGAACTGTTAATATTATCAGATCGGAGGATCGGTTTTAATTATGGGAGCACGAGTGAGTAAATTAGATCTATCGGGAACTAATTATCCTATTCCGCTTTGGTTCCACTTAACGAAGAACAAACGGATATATGTCATGTCGATTGTGCATTATGGTGGTCTTTGGTTCTTGGAACGGTTAAGGGCAGGAATTACTTTGTGACTGGTTGTAATATGCTCCTGTTAATTATTATGCTTCCAGTGTCATGAGCCTTAGTGCAACAGTAAATACTATTTATGTGATACTGTATCTGTTTAGTAGTCGCGATACGTTTTGAAATCTTGTGGTTCCACTATGGTATTACTCTTAAACCTTATGAACTTCACAATTTTATGTTGACATTTTAAACATGTTTTCTCAGGTGGCTTAGCTTGGTTGATTATTGATGTTTATGGGAAGTCTAGTGCTATGTGACTTCGCCAATTTCAAGACTTATCTATTATATTATCGTTGTCGTTATCAAAATTTGTTATGCTTCCGCTACATTTAACTTCTTATGACGTTTGACTAGAACTTAAATAATATTTTCTTAGCAATCGAGTTATAATTTTTTCACATGTCCATTGATTAGTGGTCTTTCTTTATTGCTTTGTGATCGGATTGTTATGACGTCACGCCCTCGGACACGTATTTCGTCCAGGCCCCGTTTGGGGTTTAGTGTGACACAAGGACACTTTGCTTTTAGACGTGCCTTTGGACTTTTAATTTCAATTTAACTTGGTAGATGTCTTTTCATAGTTGTGAGCACGCGTTTGAATTTATTTATTTTAATTCGTAATATTCCTATCCAACTAATCTTTAATGGAGTAATTTCAATTCCCTTGTAATGTTGTGACCATTTTCGAGTTCTACTCTAACCACAGTCATTTGTTCAATAAGAGCAGTTACATCTTTAGCATTATAAGTTTCACAACTTCTGTCATTCATTTTAGAGACTTGAGCTTTCAAGTTTCTAATTACGTTGTCCTTTTCTTGAAGCTGTGTTTCTAGATTTTTAATTCTGAAAAATGAGTCAAATTCTAAGAACATCACTGTGAAAGTTTCGTGATTTGTTATTTCAAAGTTTTCTTGATGGTGTTGATATTTCAATTCAAAATTCTGGTATTCCACTCAAGTTAGTTAAAACTTTATTCATTTCATCGATTAAACATCCTTTTGATTCTCATTTTGTAATTTAGAGATCTCAGCTTCAAGATCTAGATAACGTGATTGTTCAACAAACAAACATTCATTTGATTCGTACAATCAAATTAGCAATGAGATTCCCATTTGCAATGAGAAGGTTTTTCCTTTCAATTTCAGCACATTGCTTGTCCATAGTATTCTGGTCCACCTCTGCTGATATTTGATCAAAAATTTCTTCCATTCCTTTAACTTCTTTAAAGAGAGCCTTTTGAACTCCTTCAAAGTGTTGTTTAAGAGTTTTGAAAAATGGTATGACTTCAGTGAGGTAACATCTTTTTGTTTGTTCAAAACCTCTTTCCCCTTCTGTGAGACCTGTTGGTGTGATTCTCTTTTTACATGTTTTGTCAAATTCTGTAAAAAGTTGTGTGAGTGTATAAAGATTAATTTTCACTTGAATTTTTGTTAGGAGAAACCCCGGGGATACATGCTTGCACGGTGTATTGGGTGGATACCACCAGTCGGTGTTGAAGTGGTTTAAGACTGAGGCTTCAACCCTTTTTCCTGTATATTTCGTCTTTGGCCAAAATATCTGCTCAGGGGGTCAATCTCTTTGAGGTGCGAGATTGCAAGGATTGTTCTCTTTTGAGTAAATCTGGGGGCTTGAACTTAACTTTATTTTGAATACCTAAGGGCTTTTTCATTTTCTCATACATTCTTTTCCTAGTCAACTCAGCTATCTCAAGAGTTTCCTCCGAGTCATGCACAACAGCAGGTTTATGATTGGTCATGACTATTTCAGTACCATTATAGAGGGCAGATTGAACTTGCTTTGCACGTGTGAGACATAAGGGGTTTTTGTAGCCTATTGCTACCTTTTTCTTTTCATCATAAAATGGTTTTGGTTTACATAACATGTGCACCGTTTGAACAGACTGATCTTGTTTTAAATAATCTATCTTCAACCTTTTCTTTTAGCTTTTTGATGTCTAAAAACTCTTCAATGTATTTATCTTCTTTTTGTTTAAAATCCTTTTTCAAGGTTGTCACTTCTTCCTTCATTGACTTGTTATGGTCAACGGTAGAACGAAGTTGCATTTGTACAATATGAAGTTCTGATTTTAAAGAAGTTTCCTTTCTATTTCGGTCAGAGATAATTATTCTCATTTGTTCATCAATCTTTTGTTCTCTTTCAGCTAATTCAAACTTTGTTTGTTTTTCATACACCCCGCCAGTTCCTTATATCTGCTAGTTCAGAATCGTCAAATGTGTCATTAACTACTTTAACCTGCTTATTTGCTGACATACTTTGGACACCCTGTTCATGCATATCATCTATAATCGACATCAATGCATCATTTCGAACAGAAGATACATTACTTTGTACAACATGTTCTTCGTTGTCCTCCATATACTGATTATACAGAATAATATTACTATCACTCGCATATTCAGCATCAGAGTCAACAACGTAGTTGTGTTGTACATCGTTTTGCATCTCGTGTACTTCATGATACTCATCCATATGATCTACAAAGGTATCATGATCTTGTACCTCAAACGGAGTATTCGAGTCATATGATGGCCCGGCTTCATCGTAGATTGGATCTTCAGATGAAAGATTTACCATGAACATGGTCTGTATATTAGGAGCCTCATCAACATCAGAGTCG
Organism: Tanacetum coccineum; assembly: GCA_026074375.1. Lineage (NCBI taxonomy): Eukaryota > Viridiplantae > Streptophyta > Magnoliopsida > Asterales > Asteraceae > Tanacetum > Tanacetum coccineum. Next base: position 10,570 of record BQNB010141569.1, read on the forward strand.
AATGCATCACATTGATCAGCTTTAAAGCAGTGATACTCTTGAGGGCTAAATCTTTCTCGGTTAGATCGTCCACATCATCATCAAAGTTGGTGACCTGTTCTCCTGCAAGAAACAACAGCTGTTCTTCATCCAGTACTGCAAATTCTCAGGGCTTGCATAAAGTAGTTCGTTGTCTTGAAGTAGTATGAATACTGGAAGTGCTTTGGCCAAGGACATTCTCCGTGCTATGTGAACGAGTCCATTTATAGTTGTAGCACTTATGGGTTTATGCTTGATCACAGGATTCACATTGCAACCTCTTGTTCTGACGCCTGCGTTCCCAGCTACAACACTTCCTCTTGCATTATTCCTTTGAAATGGTCTTTCTTAATTATTCGCATTGTATCTTCTACGGACATCTTGAACCACAACTCTGTCGTCTTGAACCGTAGCTTTGTTCCTTGCATTAGAAGACGTTTTGAGTTGATTGTTTGTTTGAGGAAGATGTGATTTGTACGATTGAGTGAGGAGGACAAGTGGGTGGTTTAAACTTTTCAATCAAAGTTGTCAGTTGAAGAACTTCTAGTCAGTTGAAAGTTATCAGCAGGAGATGGTTCATTTGTGGATTGAGGAGACATGGGATGATTGTGTTGGTTATGCTGAACTGAGGCAATTAGACACTAGTGCCAATGGCTTCATTAGTTGGTTGATGAACCTGTCCATCATCAATTTCTATTCTCCACTAGCTTGTAACTCATGTGGCTTCAAATAGGCATAAAGTCTGTTCAAAGTCTAGACTCTTTAAACCTCTGTTAAGTTTGACTTTGAGTTGTGAAATCTACTCCACGCAGGTACATGTTGTTCATAAACTTAGTGTTAAGCTACATTCTGGCATGGTCATCTTGAACGTTTCTATGCATTATGAGCTTCGTAAACCTTATATTGTATAGTGAAAGGTTCCCTTTTGATTTGATGAAGTGTTCGAATTCATCGTATAACTGAGTACCCCTGTCATCCTTTGTTAACTCAGAAATTCCGGAATCATCTTCACATTGTCCCATAATATGCTTTGGCGTCAGTATAGTGGTTGATGAGCGTGTAGATGTCTTTTGGTATCCCTTGAAGTAGGATATTAGTTGCACGAATGTCAGCTTTATACCTTTCTTTTTCTTCAGCAGAAAGGTCTGTAAAGACTCTCGCACGTTCTGGACCTAGTTGAAGTGCACCCTCGTTTCTTCAGCAGGAGTTTGTATTGAAGTTCCCATTTTAAATGGACCTTCAGTAATCGATTTCATAATGTTCTCTCCATTATCTTTTCCCAGACAATACAGACGAATGCGTTGTTGCCAAGATCAAAGTCTGTTCTGTCAAGCATTGGTGGGCGTGTATCGGAACCGGCATACTGGATATCTTCCAACAATTAGACTTTCTTGAATTTGTTTGTTGTGAAATGATATCAGTCTTGATCGATCAGTGATAAAGGAGACTTGTGTTAAAGATATGTTTTAGTTGTGATTAAAGTAAATTTTTTCACGGAGATTTTACTATCTTATACTGAACAGAGAATTAATTCTTTACGGGATTTTACAAAGTAAGAATTCCGTAGGGAATAATTAAGATTTTAGTGACATACTTTACTTTGAAAAAATCAACATATTCGCTGAATGAGCTTTATGACATGTTTTCGCTTGATGAAAACAAACATATTTTGGTTGGAGAACCTGTCATATTTCGCTTGTTTGAAAACTAACATATTTCACTTGAAAATCTGTCATATTTCGCTTGGAATCAACCTGTCATGTTTCGCTTGACAAATGTCATATTCCGCTTGAATACATATTTCGCTTGGAATCAACCTGTCATATTTCACTTGATTCAAACCTGCATATTTCGCTTCCTTAAAACCCGAGGCCATATTCGCCGCCTTCCTTCAAACGGGAAGGTTAATTCGAGCATAACCACGTATTTATTCAACAATAATCACCAAAAACACACCCTTTTGGACGTTGAACCTTGATTTTTCTTGCACAATAGTTACCTTATGCTTATCGTGCATTTAAAACATAATACAATAAACACATCTTAGCACAGAAATCTGAGTTTTGATTATTCCAAACCAAAAACTCCAAAAAGTAACTAAAGATACACTATCTAATCAAGGTTGAACGCACAAAATGCTCACAAAATCACAACTGCTCTCGATAACCAATTGTATGATATCATATTTCACAGTCCGGATGATGATTCTTGGATTTGGCTAGTTTCTAGAAAGAGAAACTCATGGAAAGATATTTTCTAGAGAGAGAAAGCTCTATGTGTAAAATGGAAATGAATAATGACTAGCTACCTCTTCCAAACTTGGAAGAGGTATTTATAGTTCTTACAAATATAGGGTATTAGTACCCGGTTCAAAACCGATAATCATACGATTAACTATTAAACTACGAGCTATAATAATCAATAAAATACACGGGGTGACCGAGTCTTTTTCTAATATCTAACATTAGATGAATCAATTCTTCTGGCTGCACCAACTTTCTTTAATCTTCTAAGCCTTGTGGTTCTGAATTTTCTCCTCTTTTCAAGCTTATCAACCTTATTCTTAAGACTAGCAATCTCAATAGCTTGATCAAATTTAGCCTTTTCCAAGACAAGAACCTGTTTTTTACAATTTTGGTAATAACATCAAATCATTAGTTGCATCGTATCCTCACCATGGTAGTGGTTCCATTGGAAGGTTTTTACGTCATGATACAAGTTATTGTCGATCCCTGTGTTTTCTCTTCTCGTTGTGGGTACACTTTCCTTATGCTTTATCTCATCATGAGCAACTTCTGCCTCCTTCCTCTGTTTCCTCTTGGGCTTTTATTTCTGCTTGTGTTGAGAGGATGTAGATGGTTGATCAACAATGGGTATTATCAGTTGGATGGTCTGAATCCTCACCTACTTCTTCAGAAGCTTGAACCATCATAGTATCAAATAAAGGTGTTATTCTCCCAGAAAAATCCTTTCCTAGTCTCTTTATGTTAGCAAAAATTTTCTTTGTGTGGAAGGGATTAACATAAAGCTTCTTGCGATGTGACATGTCTCCAAGCTGTTGATTTTTTTAATGAAAAAATTGTAGAAATCGTAGAAGATACAACAAAATTTACCCTCAATAAGGAAGGGTTCTGTACCATAGCATCAAAAATGTACTTAGACAGATTAAATTTTTGGTTTGTTGCTAAGCATATGATCAAAGAGGCCATTGTACTATTGAATTTATTCCATGCAGTGGATTTGACACTAAGGCATTGAGTAATAGTGTGAATTAAGAACTTCCACTGTGGAGAAAGAAAGCTTTATAAAAATTATGCTTTTGAGGAGAATTGGTTTTCATAACCATCTTTGTCAGTTCTTCAAATATCAAGTAGCTAGGTGGCAAACAATCGTACCTTCTGCATCTTCAAGTGAAGTTTACTCCTTAATGGCTTGCCTCCGTGATTGATCATGTCTTTTTTTCAATTAGGCGCTTGTATCTGATGTACTCCATTAACGTCCCTGACCTTTGTTTGCTGTTGCCCAAAACTGTTCAATACAAGATGTGTAGATAATTGGAATGCAAATTAAAGCTATTTAACAGAACTTGCTTTCAGGAAATCAATAATCTCTGCAAACCCATCACTTTCTACAGGTTTTTCCAAGAACGCGACCACATTGTGCGTTTCAGCAAACTTAGGGCTCGACATAATGATGATTTTGATGATCAAAGATGAAAATTGAGTTAGGGTTTACGGTTAGAGAGTGTTTGAATGATTGAAATCGAATAAAGAATTAAATGAAACCCTGAATCGAAGTATTTATAAAATCACCCTTAGCAGCAGGAACTTGAACTGGCTACACTAATTGATGCCTAAACAGCATTAACTTAGACCTTATAATTACGTGCAGCAGTATGTTTACCTGAACAGCATAAACAAATACGGGCAACATTAAGTTAAGCCTAACAGCATTAACTTAAGCTTAGCAGCATTAAGTTGAAGTTGACCAACATTAACTTTAATACACCAATAATTACCCAAATTTCATTCTAAAAAGCAATTTTCTTCAGTAAATTTGATTCTGCACAAGCTCTCTCTTTCTGTTTTTTTTACGAGCTCAAATTATCTCCAATTCTTTTTGCTCACATAATCACTCATTTCTATTTTTACACTCTCTTCTTATTATTTTTAGCTCAGACTTATTCTCTCATTTCTTTGGCGGGGTGTGGGGGGGTTTACCAAAACACTCTTTTTTGTTTTTATATCATAAATCTCTCTATTCTTTGAGCTCACCAATGCAGACAGGTTTTGTACAATGTCGTCATCAATTCAATAGTTTCATACCATCCTCCACACTTCTAGTGTTGTTAACCTCTTAGAGAGGTGGTCATTGGAATGTTTATAATGTAGGTCCTCAAACCTAGTTTGAGCATGTCAATCCCCTAATATGGTATTTGGCACTGGGACATCTACTGAACATTTCCCTATGGAGGTGATCCATTAAGTATTGCCGGAGTGGGTCTTATTTTGATGGTTCCACATATCTGCTCTGCCTTCAAGCTAGATGCAGAGTAAGTGGCAGCCCTTTCCTTTCTATCACCTAACTCTTTATAGGGAAGCTCATCAATCAACCTTTTTCAGGGGGACCGCTAGACTGAAAGGCACCTTAGTGTCTGACCTCTTTGACATGCCTATATATTGTGATCTGTTAAACTCTTTTGTTATAACATATCTTCCATCTATGCTTTGACTGTATAAATAAGTAGCTCCCTTTTAAACAATGCTTCAGGGATAAGTATTTGCTCAAAACGTTGTAACTTGGGTTCATGTCATTCATCAGCATAACTTTTTGCCTGGTTGAAGTATTTTCTGCCTAGCATTATTAACAGATTGTCTAACAGTATTACTCCGTCTTTAATAATTATACAAAACAAACATGCCTCTATTCATCAACAAGCACACTAGAAAGACTAGGATAAAACATGTGAGAAATTCATGTGGATCCAATATTCTATGCATACCCATGAATAAAGTTTTTAAAAACTATGATCCAAGAGCCATTAACTTTCTCTCAAAACATACTTTAAAGGTGTAGCATTCACATCAGGTATTTAAGATGAATTACTGCAGATAGTTAGTCCTTGCCAAAAAATTACAAAATCCTAAGGTATTTTCTTCTTGGCAGCAGTAAGTATGACTACAGTTTTAACAAGCAGTCTTAAGTATAACTTAGCGTTTAATTTACTTAGCAGTAGCTAATGACATGACTAACAATCTATTCCTTTACAAACTTTTACAAAAACATTAAAGAGTTTTAGACATTTAAGGATTAAGACATTCAATACTTGAGGAACCAAAGTACTAAAATCCTACTCCTAGCATCAAAAAACTTTTGTATGAAGATCTGCAACATTATAACCAATATGATTTTTATCCATGTGTATTAACTTTTTAGCATTGCAATCTCTTATAAAATGAAACCTAATCTTTATATGTTTTGTTTTAGAATGTTGAACAGGATTTTCAATAATGCAGATAGTACTGTTATTGTCAATATTAATGACAGTTATTCATTGAAATGTACCCACAATCCAGCCATTTGGTTTGAATCAGAGTACTTGTTACAACAACTAGCAGCAGCCACATATTCAGCTTCAGTTGTAGAAGTGGCAACCACAGTTTGCTTCTTACACTGCCAAGATATCAACCTGTTTCCCAAACTGCCACACTCAATTTGTAGATTCCTATCTTGAGTTGCTCAAGCCATAGTCACTATCAGTATAAGAACCAGTTCAAATGGAGAATCATGAATATCAAGCTAGAATACCAAAGGCCTAAAGTTGGTTTGCCTTTCAAATATCTAAAAATTCTCTTTACAGCTAAGAGATGGGATGTCTTTGGAGTAACTTGGAATCTGGCACATGCACATACTGCAAACATGACTTCTAGTCTAGATGCTATAAGATACATCAAAGACCCAATCATAAATCTATAGAGATGTACATCAACATCATCAGCATCTCCATCTTTGACTAAAGGCTTTTCCAAGTCAACTGGAGTAGAAGCAGACTTCATATCTGTGTAGTTGAATTTCTTCAAAATCTCAGCTACATATTTATCCTGACTGATAAATATTCCATCTTCCTTCTACTGTACTTGTAATCCTAGAAAGAAAGTAAGTTCTCCCATAGAACTCTTCTGAAACTTATCCTTCATAAGCTTCTCAAATCCAGTACATAGTTCTTTGTTTGTGGAGCCAAAGATAATGTCATTAACATAGACCTGTACAAGCAAAATATCTCCTTTTTTACTTCTTGATAAACAATCTCTGATCTATTTTCCCTCTTTTAAACATATTGCCCAACAGATAGTTAGCCAAGGTTTCATACCATGCTCTTGGTGCTTGATGCAACCCATAAAGTGCCTTGACCACCTTGTAAACTTTGTCTGGATTGTCAGGATCTTTAAATCTTGGTGGTTGAGTAACTTAAACTTCTTCCTCAATAGTCCCATATAAGAATGCACTCTTCACATCCTTTTGATATACTACAAAACCCATAAAAGAAGCATAGGCTAAAAACAATCTTATTGCCTCAATTCTTGCCGCAGGAGCAAACACTTTTTCATAGTTAATACCTTATTCTTATCTATGACCCTGTGCAACCAACCTTGCTTTATTCCTAAT
>BQNB010141571.1:0-17252 GCA_026074375.1 Tanacetum coccineum
TTGACGAATGTGCATCTTGAAAAAGTATACGGTATATCATGTTCAACTGTAGAAGGGTAGTGCATATCCTGACCGAACCGAAAAAATGGAGTGTTTTTTTATATAGTTATATGTTAAACGCATATTTTAAAACCACACAAGAAACCAAAACGTTTTTTTAGTATTTATATATTTTAAATAATAATTATATATTTTATAAGTATCTTTATAAATTATTATTTATAAAATATATAATTATAATATATATTTTATAAATAATAATGATTTAAAAACATAATTAAAATTTTTAATAAAATAAATAATCGCCCGTCGCCCGGGAAAAATGAGCGGGAAAAATGCCACCAGGAGTTTCGTTAAATTTTAATAAAAACAACATTATTAAATTTAGAAGATTTCTTACATTTCATTTCATTAATCTTATTTAATGGGTGTTTGGCTATGGCTTAAATGTCAGAGAGATGCTGGTGTTTGTTACTGTACGGGCAGGAAACATTGGACAATGGGACAAACTCAAAAAATATTGACAGGAAAAATTGCCTGTGAAAATTGGTAGATGAATAGTTCAGAGTGTTTGGGGGTAAAAACTACTTATTTTCTTGATTAAGATTGTAACAACTTGAAAATGCTACAATATTAATATGATATTAATGGATAATGAGGTATGATTTCAAATATACTTATTTGTTAGTAAGGTAATATTGTTAACATGATTTACTTTACTAATAAACCACAATACTTATTACAAAAAATAACAGGGTACAAAAATTCATGCATGCGCAAATTACTATACTATATTCAAGACTTCATCGCAACAACCACTAAAAGAAGGAGCACAACTTATTATAAGCAGCTTTAACTGCGTCACAAACACAGCATCATTGAGGCTAACAGAACACGACACAAAAATATATCTCACAAAAAAGACTACTGTTACACTAACAAACGACTTCAAAAACTTAAATGATGGTTTCGAGTTTGTTTCGTTTGAATCAATTATCAACAACCGAATCAACAAAGCTAAAGCTTTTGGTAATTTATAACAAGTAAAGAATTCAATACTTCTGAAATAACAAAAAAACTTTGCAGATGTAGTTGGACACATAGTGTCCAACAAAAAGCTCAAACAAGTTACCGTGGACGAGAGACCAACAAGTCTAATTGAATGTGAGCTACAAAATACGAGGTTCATAATGTATAATTATGACGTGTAATATTTTGCTTTACTAACTTTGTTTATTAATAACAGTGGACAGAAGATAAGATGTCTTTTATGGGGAGATGATGCAGAAAACTTACAAGATTACATCAATAAAAAAATCACAACAACCAAACCTATCGTCATTATTATTCAGCTCGCCAAAATCAACATATGGGAAGGTAAATTTTTTAAAATTCAAATACATTTAAATACAAACTAAATTGAGATACACAAATATAATCAGCTAGAAAATTTCATACATGCAGACAGTCAACAAGTATCAAGCATCAACAAAGCACCGAAGATTTATATAAATATAAACAACGAACGTATATCTTTGTTGAAAGAGAGGTAAGAACATTATAAAATAAAATTAAAGGCTTTCACAAAATGATAATCTTTTACCCTTTTAAATGCAGGTTAAAAAGAAACATATCGAATGGTACATGCGGAGAACCTCACGTCAAACTAAAACCATCATTCAAAGAGAAAACGCAAAAAATGAATCAACAAAGACTAACAAGGTACGCTGGACAAACTAACCCACACAAACAATTATATTATAAAAACACGTTCGGCTAATATGAATAATTATCTAATTTTACTATCTTTTCAGATGCAGAACAAAAGAGACCTACAAAAGATGAATCGATATAACAAAAACACAATCATAATTGTTGAAGATTCCGAAGACGAATAGGTGATCAAAAATACAACAATAACCTAATAGTCAGAATTTATTATTACAGTTATTAATTATATAATATTATAACCAAGACCCAAAATACTACTACACAAAACAGGCAACCAAGACAAAGCAAAACAAACGCTGCAAAAACAATAAATATGGCGAAGACGGCTCACATGAAGAAAAAGGAATAAGGATGCTTGAGATTAATAACACACCAATAGAGGTACATTACTCTCATACTTTAAACAATAACATTTTTAGGTTAATACAGTTTTTTAAGTTTTTCTATTTAGTTGTTTTCGGTTAGGTACGGTTTCGTGTTTCGGTCTAATTAGATTTTTCGGTTTTTCTCCACACCTCTACCTAAGAACTCTAAATGTGGGTTAAGTAGGTTGGGGCTCAACCTTCAACTCACATGTGCGTGGTATAAATGAGGTATCTCTTGATCAATTATTACATTTTCTCAATGATACCAAATATATGAATGCTATAGCGAAGCAACCACAAATACTTATCCGGTTCCTTTTTGGAAAACACGTAAAAATACACTTAGCCGGACTCAAATCTTCGTATAATAAAAAAATATACAAAATATACAAAAATTATAAAAAAACATGCAACTATATATCTACGTAATGAGTCCTTATTTATATAATTACTATTTTATTTATAAAAAATAAATACGCTTTAAAAAAAATTAGAAAAAAGTTCGTACGTGCACGAGTATTATAACTAATATAATACTAAAACATTTACAGTTTAGCAACCGCATAAGCTCAACAACGTTAAAAAAAACACATGAGATGAAATTCAAACAAAAATCCACACTTTAATATTATAAATGAGATAAAGAAAAACATAAACAACATACACACAAAAAACAAGTCATGCTGAGCCAGCTGATACGCTGTAAATGCCACCATCTCCTACGAGCCTTATGAGCTGCAAACACAAAAAGAAAAGAAAAAAAAAACAATGCTAATCTAAGTTGCATTTGAAACTTTGTAAGATAGACAACTCTACATACTTAAATCACAAGAAAGAACTGCTAAAGATCCAACAAAAAAAACTTTAGCACTTGAATAAAACAGAAGTTATATTCTAAACACACAGAAGATATAAAAAAACAAGAATGTTGTGAAATGATTTACTTCCTACCGTTTGTAATTTGCTCAGTCTTCTTCCTTCAAAATATATATGTGCTCCACCATATATGATCAAATCTAATCTAAACCCAATAGACACCAAACGCAATTGTGTAAAAAAAAAAAACCTGCGTTGAGAGAGGGGATATGAGGAAATATCATAACAAAATAGGCAAATTGTATAAAAACGTAGCCAACTTACCACTTTTTATAAAGTTGTGTAGTCAACTTTTTTTTCATATAAAATCATTAAACATTTTAATTCCGACTATTGTATGTATTTTGCCCACATGTAATGACCAATTAACCCTTCACAATTAACAGGTTGATTATAAAACATGAGGTGAGATCCTCAAAAAACAAGGGCAAAAAAAAAACAAATGGGTTAATCCTAACCACTCATTTTTTCATCATCCACTTTCCCACCTTTTTTTTAAAACTCAAATATCTAGCAAACGATAAATCGTTAAACGAAAAAAATACACCATCGCGACGAGTATTTTTTTATCTTTCTATAGAGGGGCACTTATATAAACTTTCACATTAAAGTTGAAATTGAAATTGACAAAAAAAAGTTAAAATTGATAAGTTGAAAGTGACAAGATGAAACTGGTCTTCTAATGAGCGGGAATTTTGGCGCCAATAATAGTTACAGTACAAGTAAATAACTTTTTTTTATGCTAGATATTTTATTTACACTTGACATTTAAGAGTAGATTTAGATAAATTTTGTGTGACCCTCTCTACTTCTCTAGTATCACATTCAATGGCAGATCAAAATCAAAAACCTTTCTTTGACGACGTTTAGAAAGACGTTCTATATGAGTCATCGTGAATATTAACTATGATAATGATGTTGTTTAGATTTCCTTATGCAAGAATCGACTATGCGTGCTCATGATGCTAATATAGTAGTATGACTGTATATTAAGATCATATTTTGGGATAATGATTATATATATAAGATGATCATATGGATCGTTTAGAATAACAACTTTAGTTACACGTTCGTATATGTCCGTTTTCGTTTATATATGATCGTTTACGTTCATTTATGTTCGTTCATGCTCATTTATGTCCGATTTACGTTCGTTTAACTTATTAATGAATGCACATAAAAACGACATGAACAAGTTCAAATTTAAATAAACGAACATGAACAACAATTTTGGTCCGATTATGCGTTCGCGTTCGTTTATTTGTTCGGCTAAAATTAAATAAACGAACATGAACATACCTCCGTTCGCGTTCGTCCGGTTCGTTTACAGCCCTAAATCATAACCCAAGTAAAAGCCTAAAAACTCTAGCCAAAATCTCTCTCATCACACCTTCTTTTTCATCTTAAAAAAATCGAAAAAAAAGTTCGTCGAAAGTATATAGAAGTGCCTCTCTATAGAAAGATGATTTAATTCTCGTCGCGATGGTATGTTTCGTTTTGCGTAACGATTAACGGTTTGTGAGATATTTAATTTTTAAAAAATAGGGTGAAAGTGGGTTTTTTAATTAAATTAAAATAAGAATTAATCTAAACCATTAGATGAAAATAAAATAAATGGATTAGATGAAGCGGTTTGTTCTTTTTTTTAACCATGTTCCTTATGGAACTTTTGTCTAAAAAACATAAGGGTAAATATTCACCCACTAGATACAATAGATGAAATTTAAAAGTTTAATCATAAAATTATTAAAAAAAATTGAACACACAACTTTATAAAAAATAATAAGTTGAATACATTTTTATACAATTGGACCTAACAAAACTCACTTGCAAATCCCAAAAAGAAAAACTACAGCCAATGTAAAGAAAAAGGTTGGTGATAAGAGAGAGAAAAGAATGGTGAAAAAATATTACTGTATCAAGAAAAGGAAAAGGTCGTAAAAATGTCAAAGAGTGGCTGCGGGTTACGTGGTCTTTTTTTTTAGGAAGCTACAATTATTTTTGGGCTTCATTTTGTAGTATAAGTAGATAGATAGATAAAGATTAAAGCCACTCATTACTCATCTTTGTATCAAACACCAAACCCTCGATCTATCCATGGAACAAAAGCCTGAAACCCCATCACTTCCTCTAATCACGCGGTTCAATCTATGGATACTCTCCACCCTCATAAACGTTAGCATCAGTGATGATGGCACCATTGACAGAAAATTGAGCGACTTTGTTGACTCCAAGTCTCCTCCTAATGCAACACCTATTGAAGGTGTCAAGTCTTATGATGTCTCCGTTGACCCTCATCGTAACCTTTGGTTCCGTGTCTATGTTCCTGATCATGTAATGATTGCAGACAGCAAACTGCCAGTGATAGTGTACTACCATGGTGGCGGTTTTTCATTTTACAGCCTTGATAGCAGTCTCTATGATGGACTATGCCGTAGATTTGCCCGTATGATTCCAGCTATTGTTGTTTCGGCTAGTTATCGATTGACCCCAGAACACCGATATCCTTCCCAGTACGATGATGCGTTTGATGTCCTAAAGTTTCTTGATGACGGTAAAAACTTGCCCAAGAACGCCGACCTACATCGTTGTTTTGTGTTGGGAGACAGTGCCGGCGCCAACCTTGGACATTATGTTTGCATTAGATCTTCTCAGATTAGGTTTCAGCATCTTAAGGTACATCATAACTTGAAAGGTTATATATAATTCCTTATAGAGTTACATGCATTTCTTTACTGGTTATTGCAACATGTGATAGAAAAACGTTGCTATTATTTTTGTTAGTACAAAATTCGTGTTGGGTTTGGTAGCGTGTCAAGTCTCTTATCGGGTCGGGCCTTCAAGCGACTTGGATACTGGATCTTGTACTAGAGCAAGAGAAGTGATGATGTTCTGCACAATTAAAAGTAAACCGTTAGCCTTACCGTGGGGACGGACCCCACGATTAAGCTCCGGCGTGAGAGTAAGTACACATATTTGTCAGAGAATGTCAGAGTATGTGTAAGAGTTAATGATTAGACAGAATGTACCTTTTGAGATGTACTGTGACTCCTATTTATAGGTGTCTAATACTAGGGTTTCCTAGTATTTCGGCTACTTTGGTAGTGGTCGGAGTGGGTCCCTTGTCGGGCAAGGGTCCACGTATAATCGTGTTTGCGGACGCGAGTGTTCTTCCGCGGTCAGTGTTTGTCCGCGGGGCGCACAGGTGCGGCCAAGAAGATACTCGCGTGCGTCTTTGTAATATCCGGAGCGTCACCCCTGCCGGGCTTAGCGATCCAGCTATTTGTTGTATTGGGCCTGGGCCCATATACGTATATTATGAACTAAGCCCAGTAAGCTTGGTGCTCATACTATACGTTATCAAGTCCCCCCAGTCTAGTTGGCTTGCCATACGCGGTACAATTATAGCGTGCGGTAAGCATTGCTAGACTTAAAGTTCCGTGATCCAATTTTATTTACTTCTTCTGTTACTACGCAGCCTTTGCGCCGTTTTGACAGTTTGTCGTTGGCTACGTGGACTCTTTATGTCCTTTTATCTTCTGCATGATTTGACCGTCTGGGACCCATATCCAGCTGTTAGCATTATCTTTTTACTATATGTTTACACCGTTGATTGGGAAGTGTCTTGACACGTGTCGTCATCCCCCCTTTACTTGACTTAAATATACCATGGGTATAAATAGTTGATTCGTTCCTTACTGTCTCTCTTTTTATCTCTTTTACTTTTCCACCATTGTTGATAGATTTCAAGGTTTCCTAGTTGCACAGCCCTCCCTAATCCAGCCTTTCTTCTTGATTCAGGTTAATTTCTTTGTTTTTCTTTTACTATGGGCAGTATCACATCTTTGAAATGTGTTCTTACACAAGAACACCTTGATGCCGTGTGCGCCAAATATTTTGTTCCTGAGGAAGTCCATCCTCAACTGCCCAATTCTGATGCTACCATGCATGAGAGACCGGCTGGTAAGATCGGAATGTACACCCGATTCTTTGATTATGCCAACTACCGCATCCCTTTTTCCAACTTTTTCGTTTCCGTTCTCACTCATTTCCGGATTCCATTTTCCCAACTATCCGTGTTTGGGTCTGCCAAGGTTTCTCATTTTGAAATCTTGTGCCGCGTTTGCAATATTGAACCTAATGTCAGTTTGTTTCGATACTTTTATACACATAACTACAAAAATGGGTGGTTTGGTTTTACTAAGCGCCCAAACGTCCGTGCTTGTTATTCCAAGAATTTGGATTCTGTGAAGAACTGGAATGATCATTTTTTCTGGGTTGATGAGTTTGTGGTTCCTGCCAATGCTCGGTTTAAGTGGTTTTCGGGTTCCACTATTGCCAAGGATCGAGCTCCTGCCCCTTCTGAATATGATATTGGGCATGTTAATACCCTTATCGCTCATGCCTCTCCGTTCCTCAGGTTCCCGGAGGAATTTCTTTGCTGGGTTGGCATAAGCCGTAATTACCTTTTGAATAAAGATACTTATCCCCGTTTTGAGTATGAGGACGGAGAGGGTAGGTTCTATTTTCCGTGCGTATTTTGATTATCGTCTTTCTGTTTTTCTGTTTTTCTTATCCTTTTACCCTATCTTTTGCAGAGATGGATTTGAATGCTTTTATCCGTACTGCTGATCCCCGCAAGGTAAAGACTGTTGAAAGGGCGCGAGTTGAAAACGAAATACCTATCGTTACCGTGGCGAAGCATCGCACCGTGACTTTACTCCCGACCTCTGTGCCTCGTACCTCCGGAGAGTTATCGGCCAGTGTGGAAAGGGAGTTTGCTGGAGATGCCAGTACTGGCGACGGTGCGGATCAAGGGGTTGATTCCGTTGTGGGTGGGGATTATGCTGGGACATCTGTACCTGTCACTGAGCCTGTTGTAGCCGACATTCCCAGACCCAAGCGTTCAAAGAAGAAGAGGGTGGTCTATGATAGTGAGGGATTGCCCGTCGCTTCCCATCCACCAAAAAAATTAAGGGCCGATTACGGGGATATCGGTGGTTCCGCCACTGGAGGTAAGTCTCTTAGTGCTCTTAACAGGTTGCTCGAAACTTCTCGATTATCGGTAGAACAGGGTGTTCCCACTCTTCCTACCTTACCCTTTATTACTTCTTCCGTGACAGCGTCACCTTTGGAGGAGGGTGGGGATCGTACGGATTCCGTGACCGGTCCTTCCTTGCGAACTATAGGTCCTTCCGTAAGGTAGTTAAAGGTAGTTGATGGTGGTTAATAGAAGTTAGTTAGTTAATTCGGTTATGGTTTTACCGAAAGGACACAATGGTTCATCTTGTATATATATAGGGGACAAAGTCTGTAATCAAATTCAGTTTTTACAGTCATTGTAAACATATATTCTGACTCAATATAATTGAGTGATTCAATTACATAAGTTCTTCTTTTATAATCAAGACCTGGGCAACAATCGTTTGATGAGGTAATGAGATATAACCCTAAAAATCCTTATTGGTTTAACCGTGATAGGTTCGTGTTATCTGCTGGTCATGGCTGTATGTTGCAATATGCTTTGCTTTATTTGGCTGGCTATGATAGTGTTAAGGTATTTTTATATTCTTTGATTTGGTTATCAAATTTAGTTACGGTACATAGTTTTTGTACATTTGTTTTATTATGATCATGGTTAATGGTCCCCACTATCATGCAACAAAACTGATGTCAATGAGTTAGCTTTAGTTGCATGTAATTTGCTTGTATAAAAGTATTAGATTACGAAGATTATACCAAAAGTTTCTTTTGAAGGGACAATCTAACTATCTCAAAATTCACGCCAAAAATCTATCTCACATGTTCTAAAAACCCAACTATTTGGTTGGGGAGCTTCTCATACAATAAGGGGTACACAAGCCCTTTGATTGTTCTCTATAATCTTATTGGTGCTAGCAAAAGAGGCTCGTCATTTTAGAATCAATATTGTTGCAACTTTAAGTGTAATGAAGTCGCAATCATTTTTGGGAAGTAGTTTTCTAGTGCTTTAATACAATCAAACTTTTTATGTCCATCAGGACTCTATTACTGTTGTATCCTACAGATGCAATAACTTCCATTTTGTGTCGTGTCATACACGTAAACATATAACATGATATCATAAATCACATTCACTTCAAGAGATTTGTGAAGTTGATTTTTATATGCAAAGTTTTCATTCTCCAATTGCTGTAATTTTTTTGAATGGCGATTTTATTGAACTAGCAAGAAGCTAGAAGATGAAACAATTTACAAACAAATTTTACAAGCAGACATAGGGTCATTTAGCCAATCGAGCCATAAAGGTCGAAAGGTTTTGGACCTATTACCAATCCAAGATGGTCCAAGTTACTTTGCTCCACCAGCCCCTATGTATGGCCCTGCTCCAACATATATACAGGCCCAAGCGGGGTTCCTTCGGGTCAAGCAACAATTTTAACTATATATACCTCATGCTTTCACTGTCGGGTCTCTTCATGATCTCACCACTGGCGCACATGGAATATGGATACAGGTGCGAGCTCTCACCTTAATGATTCTGTTACTAATCTAAGTGAATTTTTTAATTTGTGTATGTATCCGTTTGTCTCGGTTGGTGACGGTCATTCCATACCCGTCACCAATACGGGCCATAGTATTTTGCCAACTTCCGTTTTACCAAAATCTTATCGTGATGCATTTAGTGATCCTAATTAGAAAAATGCTATGCGTGATGAATATAGTGCACTTATTAAAAACAAAATGCTATGCGTGATGAATATAGTGCACTTATTAAAAACAGAACTTGGGTTTTAGTACCTCGACCTACCGATACGAATATAGTTTGTTGTATGTGGCTTTTTCGCCATAAGCATTTGGCAGATGGCACGCTTAGAAGGGGTCTGCTTCAAGGCTCGTCTGTGGCAATGGTAGTACTGCAGTTAGAGGAGTTGATGATGATGAGACCTTTAGTCCGGATGTTAAATCGGGTACTATTTGGACTGTATTCTTAGTTTTGGCTTTGCTTCTCGCCATTGGCCGCACATCAGCTCGATGTCCAGAATGCCTTTTTACATGTGATTTTATCTGAGACAGTTTATTGCATCACCACAGGTTTCGGGGAGGATATACTAAATATCCTGATCATGTGTGTTTATTAAAGAGATCTCTTTATGGCAGGCTCCTAGAGCTTGGTTTTAGCGGTTTGCATCTTATATCACTCGAGTTGGTTTTCATTCTAGCCGTTGTGACTCATCCTTTATTTTATAACAATATGGGTATCTTACTTATTATATAATGTTGATGATATTGTGCTCACAGCTTCTTCTCAGCCTTTGTTACAATGGATTATTGCTTCATTACATCAGGAGTTCTTACACGCGATTATTCTAGGATGTTTTTGTCTCAGAAGAAATATGTTGTTGAGATTCTTGAGCGAGCTCATATGGCTAATTGTAATCCCTGTCGGACTCCTGTTGATACCGAGTCTAAACTAGGAAATGATGGTGATCCAGTATCTGATCCCACTTTATACCGGAGTCTTTCGGGTTCTCTTCAGTACCTTACTTTTACTCGCCCTGATATTTCTTATGCAGTACAACAAGTTTGCCTTCATATGCATGATCCTCAAGAGCCTTATTTCTCGGCTCTTAAACAGATCTTGAGGTATGTTCGTGGTACTTTGGATTATGGGTTGCAGTTGTTTTCATCTTCCACTACATCATTGGTTGCCTACTCAGAATGGCGGATTGGCAGGTTTGCCCTACCACTAGGAAGAGGCGAATCTACTTCTGGTTATATGGTGTTTCTTGGCAACAACTTGCTCTCTTGGTCCGCTAAGCGTTAACCAACGCTTTCTCGTTCCAGTGCCTTGGTATTGCCAATGCTGTTGCTGAGACGTGTTGGTTGAGGAATTTACTACGTGAGTTACATACTCCTTTGTCTTTCGCTACGCTTGTTTACTTGAAAGTTATGATGTCTATTATCTCCAATCCAGTTCTGCATACACGTACGAAGCAGTAATAGAGATTTGAATTCATTTTGTTCCGAGATTATGGTTATCATTTGTTCGAGTTTGAAGTTCTTCATGTTCCTGTCACGGCATCAGTATGCGGAATATTTTTTTGACTAAAGGATTGCCATCACTTGTTTGAGAGTTTCGCGCAACCTTTTGAGCGTCCAGTGTCCTCCCGCTTCAACTGCGGGGGAGTGTGTTAACCCGTGTTAGTCAATGTAATTTATGATAGTCAAAGTTTCTAGTCAAAGTAATTTATGATAGTTAAAGTTATTAGTCAAAGTCATTTATGTCAGTCAAAGTCATTTAGTATGGATTCTAGAATGGTCCATATACTCCTATATATTGTATGATTCTTATGAGAAATGCAAGACACAAATTATATCTCTAAACCCTTTCTTACACCACTATCATGCAACAAAACTGATATATAACAAATGAGATAGCTTGAGTTGTAAGAATCATGATTTTAATGGAGTAAAGATCAAATAGTAAGGCACATAGCAATTTTCTTGTATATAATGCTTATTAGATAAAGAAGATTATACCGATCGAAAGTTTCTTTTAAAGGGAATTTTTAATGATCAACATTATATAAGTGATTAGCGATATGTGGAGAATCAGAATTAAACTCAGGGATAGTTGAGCAGTTTTAAGTCTGTTATGACAAGTTAGTTATCTTGTAATCACTCTGTAGGATGTTTTCTATAATCTTATTGGTGCTAGCAAAAGAGGCTTGTCATTCTAGAATCAAACAGACTTGTCATATTAGAATCAATATTGTTGCAACTTTAAGTGTAATGAAGTCGCAGTCATTTTTGGGAAGTAGTAGTTTACAAAGTTTTCATTCGTCATTACTTAAAATTTTTAGGTAGTAGGAATTTTTAGCCAATAACTCACGTTAACTATATGAAAACTAAATGTTATGCCTTTTGAGACAAGTGAATAGCTATGAAGTTTGTCTTGAAACATATGCAGGACGAAGACTTAAAAAGCCTCAGGCAGTGGGGAAGCAAAACACCTGGACACCCTGAAAACTTTGTGACACCAGGAAATTGAACCTCAACAACTGGTAGATCATCTCATTTTCCCTAGCTATAAACTGATATTCCGTTTAATTTTTTCTTTTCTCACAAGTGGAAACTTGCTTTTGTTTATTAATGCATTTCTAATAATTTCACTAAACAATATGTAAGTCTGGGATTTGGATTTGCTACCAATAGGTTATACTCCAGGTGGAAATTTCCACCCATTTATATAGAGAATGGGTCATTTTGGATAGCAAGTTTAATATGTGTAATTAACATCCTAAACAGTTCTATTCAAAAGAAATTGTATTTATGCTAAGAATATAGCTCTTTTTTTCATATATGATGCACTGTTATTTACAAATTTTAGAAAATGGATAATTAAGTTTTTGGTGAGTTGGTGTAACCTGATTTGTTCGCTCCACATCACCTGACCCCATCTAATTACAGAAGAAGTTCCGACAACTTAATCCTGAAATCAGTTTTTGTCTGTAATCATGTAGGACCACTCGGTCAGGGTATAGCTAATGCTGTTGGTTTAGCCCTTGCAGAGAAGCATCTAGCAAGCCGGTACAATAAACCAGGCCATGAAATTATTGATCATTACACGTAAACCACCATAACATTCTATTTCCATGTCAATGTTATCTGTTTCATTTTTTTTCGTGTTATCTTCCTTGTCCTAATTCTTATGTTGAACTAGGTATGTTATACTTGGTGACGGGTGCCAAATGGAAGGGGTCTCCAATGAAGCTTGTTCACTTGCTGCACATTGGGGGCTCGGGAAGCTAATAGCATTCTATGACGACAATCATATCTCCATTGACGGAGACACAGATATTGCTTTCACTGAGAATGTTGATAGACGGTTTGAGGGATTAGGGTGGCATGTTATTTGGGTGAAGAATGGTAACTTTGGATATGATGAAATTCGTGTGGCGATTGAGGAAGCAAAGTCTGTTACAGATAGACCAACTTTAAACAGGGTATTATTTTTTTAGTTGAAACTACTACTGGGTGACCATTTTGGATTATTGCCTCTATTTATTTCATTTCCTTATTTATTGAGCCCCTCTTTCCTATATATAGAGGCTCCCTTTTGTATTGAAAACATAAGAAAATATAATCAATCAAAAAAAACAAAAACTATATCAATTTTGTTAGATTGGTCATTTTGGATAGTAAGTTGAATATGTGTAATTAACATCCTAAACAGTTCTATTAAAAAGAAATTGTATTTATGCTAAGAATATAGCTCTTTTTTTCATATATGATGCACTGTTATTTACAAATTTCAGAAAATGGATAATTAAGTTTTTGGTGAGTTGGTGTAACCTGATCTGTTCGCTCCACATCACCTGGCCCCATTTAATTACAGAAGAAGTTCCAACAACTAATTAATCCTGAAATCAGTTTGTGTCTGTAATCATGTAGGACCACTCGGTCAGGGTATAGCTAATGCTGTTGGTTTAGCCCTTGCGGAGAAGCATCTAGCAAGCCGGTACAATAAACCTGGCCATGAAATTATTGATCATTACACGTAAACCACCATAACATTCTATCTCCATGGTTATGTTATATGTTTCCTTTTTTTCGACTTATCTTCCTTGTTCTAATTCTTATACTGATCTAGGTATGTTATACTTGGTGATGGGTGCCAAATGGAAGGGGTCTCCAATGAAGCTTGTTCACTTGCTGCACATTGGGGGCCCGGGAAGCTAATAGCATTCTATGACGACAATCATATCTCCATTGACGGAGACACAGATATTGCTTTCACTGAGAATGTTGATAGATGGTTTGAGGGAGTAGGGTGGCATGTTATTTGGGTGACGAATGGTAACTTTGGATATGATGAAATCCGGTGAGGCGATTGAGGAAGCAAAGTCTGTTACAGATAGACCAACTTTAATCAGGGTATTTTTTTTTTTTAAGTTGAAACTACTACTTGGTAGAGGTGACCATTTTGAATCATTTATGAGTAAACGGGTCGGTTTGGTTTACAGTTTGCCTATTTTAAGTCAGTAACCTCTTAGATTAATTTGTTACAGAGCTAGATTGTCCCGTTCAATCTGACCTGGTCCCTTTTCCTGGACACATTAACAGATGCTCATCTTAACCCACAACACAACCTGCCCATTCTGCCACCTCCACTATCAAAATCCGGTGTTATCAGAATCAATTGTGTTATCTTTCTAAGGCCTCATTTTATTGAGTTTTGTATGTACATAGGTAACTACTACTATTGGTTTTGGATCACCTAACAAGGCCAACTCATATAGTGCTCATGGTAGTGCACTGGGAGCTAAGGAAGCTGAGGCGACAAGGAAAAATCTAAAATTGTCCCACGAGCCGTTTCATGTCCCTGAAGATGTTAAAATGCAAGGTCTTACTTGTTTAAGAGAAGTAGGAAAAAAGTGCCTGTGGAACCTATAATGTAAATTGTAGAGAAATGGTATATACGTTGAGAATTGTCTTGCGGATTTAAATTGTGTGTAGGCACTGGAGTCGTCATATTTCTGAAGGAAGTGCTCTGGAGACTGAATGGAACAAAATGTTTGCAGCATACGAGAAAAAGTATTTACCAGTTAGTTTCTGACTGTATTCTGAACTTCTGTATCCCACCAGCCTCAGAAAACCACAAAATGATTCATTCTGGGTATGTATAACATGTCATAAAGGCTGTTTCGAGTTATAAAATATGTCCTTTTTAGTTGGGTCGAACCCACAAACACTAATAATCCATTTTAATATTTTTTTAAATATTAATATTTTTATTATGGTTACGGAAACAGTATTGTCGCAATAATGATCCACATCTTTAAATAAATGATTTAGGAGATACACTTTATAAATAATGTCACCCTGATGTCTTTATGATAATTTTTTTGTTTGACCAATTTGACCTGGGGATACCCATAAAAATTGTAAAATTTCCGTTATCTAAATTTTTCCAGGTGTTATAGTGTTTGAGTTGCCACTAATTTAGGTTTTTTTGCAGACTTATACTCCAGAAATGCTGGGCGATGCTACACAAAATCTTTCACAGCAGTGCCTAAACAACCTAGCGAATGATCTTCCCGGACTACTTGGAGGGAGTGCAGATCTTGCATCCTCTAATATGACTCTTCTCAAAATGTTTGGTGATCTCCAAAAGCACACTCCCGCAGAACATAACATACGATTTGGCGTTCGGGAACATCGAATGGGAGCAATCCGCAACGGGATTGCTCACCACACAAAGGGACTAATTCCCTACTGTGCAACTTTCTTTGTTTTTACAGACTACATGAGAGCCTCCATGAGACTCGCTGCACTATCTGAATCTCGGGTGATTGATGTCATGACCCACGATTGGGCCCACACATCAACCTGTGGAACATATAGCACGTTTCCGAGCCATGCCAAATATCCTCATGCTTCAACCTGCTGGCTGGAATGAAACCGCAAGTGCTTACAGAATTGCAGTCCTCAACAAAAAACGTCCTTCGGTTATGGCACTCTCGAGACAAAAGCTTCCCCATTTAAATGGAACTTCAATCAAAAAAGTCAAGAAAGGAGGGTATATATTGTCAGATAATTCATCGAACAACAAGCCAGATGTGATTCTGATCAGAACCGGCTCAGAACTCGAGCTTGCAGTGAAGGCTGGTGATCAGTTGAAGAAAGAAGGCAAGGCAGTGCGGGTGGTGTCCTTTGTTTCATGGGAGCTTTTTGACGAACAAAGTGACGAATATAAAGAAAGTGTGCTGCCTAGCAGTGTCACGGCTAGGGTTAGTATTGAGGCGGGGTCGACATTCAGGTGGGAGAAAATTGTGGGGGCAAAAGGGAAGGCCATCGGGATTGATAAATTCGGGGTGAGTGCACCGGCTGGAAAAATATACAAGGAGTATGGAATTACAGTTGAAGCAGTTATTGAAGCAGCCAAGACAGTTTGTTAGGTAGTTACTTTGTTTTGCTTTATATTGTACTTCACTATTTGAAATTGAGAAGAAATAACGAGTAACAGACAATGGCAGCTTAGAATTAAGAACCGGACTTCAAACATGCGTCTAATTCAAATCCTGTCTTTAACAAAATGATAGCTGAATACTTTCGTGTGTGACATGCGGAATATCGATCATTAGCACTAGTTTCAGGATCACGTACATTGTTGTATATATTTATAGAGCATAAGCTCATAGCTAGTAAGAGATATATTTATACATACAGTTTCTGATTTTACTGTCAAGTGATCGCTTGCTTATGATAAGATCCCATCCAGAAATCTCTAAGGAAATGGAATTGGGATTAAGCTAGCTAACTCAGGAACTCCAAGAAATAGGTAATAGAATTCGAAAATAAAGAAAGTGATATCTAAAACTAAATAACACTATTACAAGGGATCTATTTGAAGGCAAAAGGAGTTTGTATATAACTAGTTTTAATAATCTGTTATTTTGGTTAAAACTCGCATGTGCGTGTCACGCGTTGATAGAAGATGGCTCATATCAGCTTGTGGTACATTGCACAATTAAGCTACATCACAACTTCAATTCTATCGTTCCTGTGTGGTGTAGTGAGTACATTATGTTACAACTAAATACTTTTCTCATGTGTTTGCTTGTAGTCTAGCTGATAGCGAGGAAGTGATATCCAAGATTGCTGCACACTGCTACATTTTGACATCTTGAGACCCCATATGTAGTCTCCAAGTGGCCGAAAAGTGGTGCAAGAGTTACCAAACTACCCTTGATGCATCATGGGTGTTTGGTAATTGCTGCACCATCAATAGGTCGGGACACATGATGAATACGTGTGTTAGGAAAAAAAATTCTTACATAGAGCCTCTCATTATTCTCGTATTTAAACACGCCATGTTTATCGGTGTGTTTATCCTTCCAATGACTGATAAGGTCGTGATATTTCCCTTGTTGCACCATCTATATATAAACAATATAAAACAAATTAATAACAAACTATATATTATAAAAAACATAAAAATTATAAAGAATCTTACAAATTCATGGCGCCTTCGAGCGAACGACTTAGATCCTTGATGGCTTGTGGTTGTTTTTTTCACCCTGTGAGCATTCTTCTCCGCAATAGCCATCCGTTTTGGACTAGCCCAGAAGTCGATCTAGCGGGGGCACCTCCTTTGCCTCCCGAACCTAACCATTATGCCCAAAAACCTTCTGCCTTGAGCTTGTTTTCCCTATCTTTCCATTATTTCTTGAAAGTGCATTGTAGCCCAGCCCCGACCAGTGAGCCCACTGCAGCTTGCCGCGAACGTTTATT
>BQNB010141572.1:0-17252 GCA_026074375.1 Tanacetum coccineum
TCGCGCTCCCTCGACCGGTCCTCCAGTCAAGAGATTGACAATTCATGATAGTTTGGACAGTAGTGGTCTAAAAGCTACATAGGCAACACGTAAACAGGGAAAATCTCACGTAAAGTACTTGTGTCCAGTTTTAAAAACAAGCAATGTTTTTCACCCCAAGTTATAAAACATCTAGTCAAAACGAGTAAAAGAGTGAGGCTATGAACTCACCTTATACGGGTAGTGGATCAAAAGGAATCAATCAAGGGAAAATGAATCTCACGGTTCTAGCGACAACCTATCATATAGTCGTCGTTTAAGAATGATGTACAACGAATAACGCTTAACGCAAGAACTGATCATCCGAGCACGAGTAGACACGGCGTATCCCTTTTTAAAACGTCATTTCGAAAGTTATAAGTTTTGACAAGTCTCGACGTTTTGAAACATCTTCAAAAATATTTCGTCTTTTAGTGTTTTTCGTCTTTTAGTGTATTTCGTCTTTTAGTGCATTTCGTCTTTTAGTGTATTTCATCTTTTAGTGTATTTCGTCTTTTAGTGTATTTCGTCTTTTAGTGTATTTCTTCTTTTTGTGTCCCGACACATCAACGTTGACTCAATAACTAAAAATATTGACCTAAACTCGACACTTACGATTTTCTACATTTTATCATAAGTTTGATAATAAAAGTATATTTTCGATGCTTTTATAAAGTTTATGAAATTTTAGCATGACCTTTCTAAAAATATCGACTTTCCATTTCTATCAACCTCGATACGTGAAAACATCCGTTTTACAAAAGTACATCTTTTATTGACTCGAAAGAATATCCGATCTATTTTCAACAACACCCAAATATCGTAACAAATCCGTTCTAAACCTAAACCTCTTCGACATTCAATTTACGTTTACAACAAATCCAACATCTAACTTAATCTCTTCGCCAACAATATTTAAACTTAATATACGATAAATCTTAAATAAACGATATAGCCGTAGTGATAACAATATATATATAAAAATAGTCACAACGAACTTTTATGCACAAAAGTACAACTACTTTTTATGTTCTTCCACTTATAAACAAAAAGATTAAACTTAGAGACTTGTAGTTTTATAGAAAAATAGATAATGATTTTCACAACAATCCGCTTTGTACACCTTGTTCAGAATGATCATACGAATGCAAAAGTACAACTTATTTATGAAAAAGTAAAGATGACTTACAAAGAAACATGACGAAAGGTGGATAGAAACTAAGAACAACCCAAGCGTTGTTTTATAAAATAACCGAATGAAATAATGATAAGTGTAGAATACACATATCTATTTATGCTTAAAATAACCCAAATAAACCCAAAACGGATCAAAAATGGCATTCGGCAAAGAGAGAAAAAGAAAGAAAGAGTAGTGTGTGTTTTTCTTTGGTGAGAAATGGTTAAGAAATGAACTTGTACACATGAATATAACTAGCAAAAACACACACACACACACACACCTAGTGTGTGCCGTGGCTAGGAGGGGACAAGGCAAAGGGGACCAATTTGATCCTCAAATCACAATTTTACATGGTACAAGGTTGTTCCAAATAAGATGGAAGTTTGTCTAGGCATTTCATTTCAAAATTTTGGATCCTATGCATGTATATGTATGCATATTCGGTTGGAATGAGACCAAGGGGGGACCAAAAGTGACCTCCAACTTTCTAGGGAACTAGTGCTAGTTGATGATTTAATTTCCAAGCATGCATGCACAACAAAGTGTAGCTAAATTCTACGGATCACGTAAATAACGAAACAAGTAACGGTAACACGGAAAATTATGAAATTTTAAATATTGCTTTAAAACATAAAAACGTGGCTATTGCCAAAATACTACAACGTTTGGTGTCCCGGCTCGCTCCCAAAGACGATTCTCAGATAATAACGAAATAACTTCCCGGTTAAACGGAAAAGCTTAACGAAACTTTTAAAAATTCAAATTTCTACACGGAAACGGCTACTTTATTGAACGGAAATTCTCGGGTTGTCACAATAATTATACTCATTGCAATTATTACACTTATGGGTGTATAACAACGTAACCCACTGTCTATGATGACTTGTATTGAACTATTTATCATAAACCTATGAATTTCACTCAACCTTTGTGTTGACCTTTTTAGCATGTTTATCTCAGGTAATTGAGCAACCGATGGCACGTAGTGACATTAGACTTGAGGACGTCCAAACTTGTTATCATTCAAACTTTGTGTTTTCATGTAGATTTTAGGACCTCCTTTGTAAAACTCAGATATGATATTGAATGATAACTAAATTTTCTATAACGTCTCTTTATGAGTCATTTTCTATGATTATGTCTGTTGATCTATGAAGTAATACCCCAGATTAGCTTCCGCTACTATATTTGTCAAAATGGGGGTGTTACAGATTGGTATCAGAGCTCATGGTTATAGAGAACAAGGTTAAAACCTAAACTATAACTACTTTTTCTATCCAAGAAAGTCCTCCGTGCCACTGCAGTTTCCAGAATAGTATGTGTAAGAAATTTCCATGGCACATAATACACTATTATTATATTATATATAAATAACTTATGTTATTTCTACTGGGTTGTTATACAGTCATGTCTTCCCCCACCCATCCTACCCCATCTGATGTTGATGAGGAATACGCTTTTCCCTCTGCAAATATTCTTGACTATACTTCAACTTTACCAAACTATTTCCCAGCCACACCGGGAAACATCTCCTCTGACTTTTCGGAAAATTCTAAGAATGATGAAATCCCACATGTATTCTCACCTTTCTATAATAATCCATATCTGAAGGACATGCAAGCATTTTATGCTAAGGAATCACCTATTCCACCACCAGATCCTATTACTCCACCAGTTATTTTGACTCCATCTCTGGTATTACCACCATCACTACTGTTTGATCCCCGATATTTCTTTGTTCCTGAAGAATTATTGCCACCTAAGAAGCAAATCCATCCCCCATCTTCTTCCTCAACTACGTTATCCAATTCATCTCAGAAGCACGCCTGTATCCTAGTACTGCCATCTTTCTTAACTTATACTCCTACCCCACCTCAGATATATGAATTAGGAAAACGTTCTATCAAGATGCGTGTAGAACACCATGAAAAACAAATTGAAAGTATTTTGAATTACTTAGAAGAACTCTTTTTTCACTATATTGAGAAAATAGAAGAAAGACTTGTTAATGATTGGATAATCATACCAAGAGATTTTTATGAAGTAAAAACCAAACTTAAGGAAGCCCGCACATAGATACTTGAACTACAGAAGAAGCATATGAGACAGAGAGACAAGATTGCTTTTGTTCACTTTAGGATTTCTGATTTAGAAATGACCATTGAGGATATCCAAGATCGCCATCAATTATATATGAAAAATCTTATGGAACACACTTCGTAAACTCCAAGACTACCAGATCAAAACCTTATCCTTACCACTTTTGATTAAGATCTAAAGACACGTAGCATAAGTATCAACACCTGTCAAATTTTAGGATATGTAAGATATGTAAGATAAGTTATCCATAAATAAAGTTGTAATTCCATTATACCTTACCATTTCAACATAAATATGTCTTTTCTTGTTATCTCCCGTCTTCATTTCATTAAGGTTCTAAACATCACCAATTAGGGTCAAACACGTCACCTCTACCGACTATCCTTTTAATAAGATCCTTAATTTTATAGAACTAGTGTCCGGAAAACCAAAATAAATTAGTGTGGAATAGAGGGTGCAGTGAAGTGTATAGTTGCCCATAACCCTCGGTCCACAAAGGAATCAAAGGTTCCTTAAAATATTCTTCTAAAATGATGGTCTTCCAAACTTGACATAGTTATCAATCTCATTGGTTCTTTTATATTCAACCTCTGGGTTGGATTACTAGCTCATACTTTTTGAAAACACGTCACATCCATGTGTAACTCAACGCCATTCGCGGCTTATCTGGATAAGTGACAGCAAAAATTACTTCATCTTAAACATTTTGTTTTTAAGACATCAACACGATTGGACGTCTATTTCCTGTTTAGATTTCCAGATACAATGTGTTTAATACATTCGCATGTGCGATATTTAGGTAGGATGATTTATAATCATCTTATTAAATGTATTAGACGCATTCTTCATTTGAATAAGGGAGTGTATAATCCATTGAACCGCATAAGTTTATAGAAATTCTCAGTTCAAGGATTTGGGACGCTCTGTTTGTAATGACAAATTATAAATGGGTGGGCTTAAATATATGGCATACGTACGAACAATATTCTTTCAAATCTGTGATCCGTTTGTATGAATAAGTTCCATTTCTTTAGCAATATCATTTCTTCCAGATTGTGAAATAGTCATTCATTATCTATTGCAACTAACACTCTATCATTCAACTAAATCTCGGGACAAGATTTCTGTAAGGGTGGGAGACTATAACAACCCACAATTTTTATCAATGTAATTATCCATCTATTAAATTAAGATGCACTGTAATATCCATCTATTATATATATACTACCTTTTTTCAGGCGAAATTTATTCGCTTTTATTCCCTTATGTAACATAGTTTACATAACTAAAGTTAAACGTGCTCACCCAACTCCTCCACTTGCCATCTATATCTATGTTTATACATGTAATAATCCTATTATGTATAGTCTATATCTTAATATCTTTTTTTACCAAGTACATTTATCCATTTAACGTACACATTTAACGCAATGTTATAGTTATTTCAAAACAAGCATTAAACGTTAACGTTTATATCAAAACCCTAATTATATGTAATGTATACATATAAAATGAATGTGCAAGCCTTCAAGCATGTGTACAAGTGTACAATGCATAACATTTGAAATATAATTTCCCTCCAAGTCAATGTACAACTCATTTAAGCTCAATGTACAAATCCATGAAGCACGAATTCAAACTAACTCATTTTCCCTCCAAATTCATTCTAATTTCTTACCACCACTTTAGCACGAGGTACAAGCACTTAATGCATGATTTCTAAACCCTAAACCTAAACCCTAAATCATCCTAAAACCCTAATCTAAAACCCTAAACCCTAAACAAAACCCTAAAACCCTAATTTCATTTTAAACCTAAAACTAAACCCTAAACCTTAAAACTAAACCCTAAACCTTAATCCTAAACCCTAATCTTAATCCTAAACCTTAATCTTACACCTTAATCTATCCTAAACCCTAACCCTAACTCGAATTAAAACCCTAAATCCTAACCCGAAACCAAAACCAACCTGACACCCCCTTATTTCATTTTTAACCCATTTTAAACCTAACAAGCACCTCAAGCACCTCCCTTGCATCACCATGACCTCACTAAGCAGCCTCCTAAGCACCTTACAAGCACCTCTATCACCTCCCTTGGCTACCAAGTAAACAAACACCTCCTTGTCACCACCTATGGTAACCGAACCCCCTCTACACCCTTACACCTTATCCTAATCTCTCATGACTCACCCTAGATGTTCCTTAGTCACTAATCTATAGCCCTTAGCCACCACACCAAGAAAACTTGGCCACCAAGGGTGTTCGAGCACTATATATACGCATACATACACATACTTTTCAAACGCACCTCAAAAACTCATCACCACTCAAATGGAGCTATAAATCAGACCAAGGAGGATCAAGAGAAGTCCCTAAGATTAGAATAGAAGCCAAGAATCAAGAGAAGGAAGCCCTTGAAGTCATTTCTAGGCGTACGAACCAAAAACCAATTATTCAACCCATTTTAGCTTAAGTAAGCTCAAAATATTGTTCAATAAGCTCATAATCTATTTTAGAATGTTCATAAGGCTCCTAAGATTCTATATAAACTCTTGTTAAAGCCTTGAATCCTCAAACCCATGTGTTTTTTATTAAAACCCTAAAAATGACCCGTTTTCATTTTCTAGCTAACGAATCCTCTTTCTAAACTTTTGTTACATTAGAACATTTTATTTTTGCTTATTCTAATAAGCTATAACCTGCAAATATCATTTGGAACCCTAAAATAAGCTTACATGGCTTTTTGGATTTGATTTTTAAATGTTTTCATGCATAGGGATATATATCGTAACTTTCTGAAATTTATAACTAAAGGGGCTGAAAATGTTATTATTCTAAAGTTATAACTATAAGGACCTATCTTGCCAAGTTTTAAAGTTAGAGGTTTAATATATATATATATATACTTACTATATAAAGGACTAAACTTGTAAAAGTTTATAAATCAAGGGTATATATTGCCATTTTTACAAACTTGAAAATATAAAATATAATATCTTTTTATAAATTATAAAAATATATATTAATATTATAAGGCTCGATTTTATTAAAACCCGACATATTTATCGTTATTAATGATCGATCGACGCATTATAAAACAATTACGTTATATATTTAACGTAATTTATCATCGGCTAGCTTTTGATGAAACTTAAAATCTTATCGTATCACGTTACTAGGGAGTTTCCTGTAAGGGGTTCCATTTGGGTATTAGTTTTGACGAGTTTGCTGGGTTTATGATTTAAAGTGCATGGCTCCTCAAACGATACTACATGGCCTCTGGATTATGATAGCCCGAACAGTGATACAATATTCCATAAATTAATAAATCAAAGTAATACGTTAAACTTTATGAAGTTTTGAAACATGAACCATCACACTAAGACTTGACATATTACCTTGGGTTGCGTGACAAGGCTGTTACTTTTATTTCATATATTTTTGCCATCAATCAGATTTCCCTTGTTAAGGTGAGTTTGTAGCCTCGCTTTTAAATCTTTTGAATACTTTATAAACCCGTGAGGGGGATACATGCTTAAACCATGAATGCTAGTATTTTTCTAACTATATGCTATTCAGATATATTATTGCCTAAGTACCTTCCAGTGCCACTATTTCCATATCATGAATCATTAATTTCTTGCATTGCGTGTGAACGCGAATATTATGAATAGATCTATCGGGGTGTGATGACTCCCGTTGGTATACCCGTTCATGGGGTAGCCAAACGCACTATATTTGACTTAATGGGTAACCTTGGCAAGTTACCTTTCCACGGGGACATTTGTTACTCAACTAATGTCACTACGGTGATTTCCATGTTAATGTATTGATGTCATGAGCTTAGAGAAATAACACTATTTTCCATAATAATTGTACTCATTGTAATTATTACACTTATGGGTGTATAACAATGTAACCCACTATTTATAATGACTTGTATTCAAACTATTTTCCATAATAATTGTACTCATTGCAATTATTACACTTATGGGTATTCAAACTGTTTTCCATAATAATTGTACTCATTGCAATTATTACACTTATGGGTGTATAACAACGTTGGGTGTAATAACAACGTAACCCATGTCTATCGATGACATGTATATCTAATATTTTTTCCATAAAACTATGAATTTCTAACTCTACCTTCGTGTTGTGCTCCATTTTAGCTGGTTTTTCTATAGGTACTTTGAGAAACTATGGCACCGGAGTTGTTGCATGTGGAACTTGAGATGTCAGCAAATACTTGTTAATTCATTCTAATCTTTGTGTTTTTCATTAGAGTTTTGTGGACCTCGCCTTTATAAAACTCTATATTGTATGATGAGAACTAATATTCCAATATCACTCTCTTTATGAGTCGTTTTCTATGATTATGTTTGTTGATCCATGAAGTAATACCTCAGATTAGCTTCCGCTGCTATATTTGTCAAAATAGGGGTGTTACAGTAGCACTATGGCTTCTGCTATTATCTGTTTAGCTTACAATACAGAAGTTAATTTTTCATTTGATTGTCCTTTTAATTGTATTTTGTTTCAAGAAACTTGGATATGTGTAGGGCAAAATTTTGGGCAAATTTTTTATGTATCCAAGGTTTGTACAAGTATTTTTAGATCAACAACTTGATGGGCTGCCAACTCACAAGAGAAATTATATTGCACCCTCTCACACTAAGAAGATTTTTAGAAATATGAGAAGGGTAGGCAAAGGTTTTTCTCGTAGAGTAACACTTTTATTTCCAACAATGGTGGTACAAAACCAATCACAAATGGGTGAAGATTTAGCAATTCCATCTGATCCCCATCACACACTCACCATTATTCAACCATTAACTCAACCTCAAAAGACACAAAACCCTAGGAAGCCTAAAATAAAGGACACTCAGGTACCTCAGTCTAGTGATCCTAGTGAAAATGTTACAGATGAGGCTATCCATAAGGAGTTGGGTGACAGTTTGGTGAGGGCTGCCACTACTACTTCTTGTTTAGAAGCAGAGCAGAACAGTGGTAACATCAATAAGACTCAATCCAAGGCGACACCAAATGAATCTAGTTCCCAAGGAACTACTTCAGGTGGTGGTCCCAGGTGCCAAGAAACCATAGGAGGATACTACTGCTCGAACTATTGAGAGTGTATCTAAACATTCCAATGATTCACTGCTCGCAAGAGGTAACACACTTCGAAGTGATGAGGATATACTTAAACTTTATGAATTAATGGCATTGTGTACCACTTTACAAACCAGAGTTCTTGATTTGGAGAAGACAAATACCTCTCAACATAATGAGATTGCTAGTTTGAAAAGGAGGGTCAAGAAGCTTAAAAAGAAAAATAGGTCAAGAACTCATAAGCTAAAGAGATTATACAAAGTTGGTTTGACTACTAGGGTAGAATCCTCTGGTGATGAAGAAAGTTTGGGTGAGGATGCATCCAAACAGGAGAGGATTAATGCTATTGATACAGATGAAGAAATTACCGTGGTTAGTGTTTAAAATGTGGATGAAGAGATGTTTAATGTAAATGTTTTGGATGGTGAAGAAGTGTTGTTGCAGAACAAGAAGTTGTTGTTAATAAGGAAAATGGTGAAGTTAATGTTGTTGAAGAAGTAGCTTAAGTTAGTGCTGCTAGTAATGTAGTTAGTATTGCTGGTGTTGCAACAACTATTAGTGCTGCTACAACAACTACTGATGATGATGGTGGTGTTACTTTGGCTCAAGCACTTATAGCAATGAAAAGTATAAAACCCAAGGTAAAAGGGATTGTTATACAAGAGCTGGGTGAATCTACAACAATAATTGCTTCACAACCATCTTCACAACAATCACATGACAAAGGTAAAGGGATAATGATAGAACCTGTAAAGCCTATGAAGAAGAAAGATCAAATCAGTTTTGATGAAGAAACTGCCAAAAAGTTACAAGCTGAATTTGATAAAGAAGAAAGACTTGCAAAAGAGAAAGCTAAAAATGGAAAAAGAAGCCAATATTACCTTGATTGAAACATGGGATGATATACAAGCAAATATTGATGTTGATCATCAATTGGCTGAAAGATTGCAAGCACAAGAACAAGAAGAGTTGTTTATTGAAGAAAAGGCTACATTATTTCAACAACTCTTAGAGAAAAGAAGAAAGCATTTTGCAGCTAAAATAGCAGAAGAGAAAAGAAACAAACCACCAACAAAAGCTCAACAGGGAAAGATAATGTGCACTTACCTAAAGAACATGGAAGGATACAAGCTCAATGATTTGAAGTTAAAAGATTTTGATTATATCCAAGAGATGTTTGACAAAGCATTCAAAAGGGTAAATACATTTAAAGACTATAGAACAGAGTTGGTAGAAGGCAAAGAAAAAAGAGCAGGAACAAAGCTGATGTAAATGAATGCAAAGAAGCAAAAGGTGGAAGATGACAAAGAAACAGCAGAGCTTAAACATTGTTTGGAAATCATTCTAGATGAAGAAGAGGTAATAATTGATGGTATACCTTTAGCTGTTAAGTCTCCAAGTATTGTTGGCTGGAAGATTCATAAAGAAGGAAGAAAAAGCTATTATCAAATAATAAGAGCTGATGGAAAGTCTCAAATGTACATGATCTTTAGTCACATGCTTAAAAGTTTTAACAGGGAAGATTTGGAATATTTATACAAGTTGGTAAAAGCTAAATATAAGTCAACAAGACCAGTGAAAGACTTGGATTTGTTGTTATGGGTGATTTGAAAACAATGTTTGAACCACATGTAGAAGATAAAGTATGGAGGAATCAACAAGACTACAAAGTGTTGGATTGGAAGTTGTATGACTCATGTGGAGTACAATCCTTGAGGATGCAACATATGCAGATTTACATGTTGGTAAAGAAAAAGTATCCCCTAGCACCACTTACACTTTCAATGATGTTGGAAAAGAAGCTTATAATTGATTATGAAAGTGAAATGGCTTATCAGCTTCTTAAATTCATCATGAAACAGCTTAAGAAGAAGTAAAGAAGTGTTTAGAAGCATCCTCCTAGTGTTGATGAAGCTTTAAATGAAAAAACTTAATGATTTTAAAGAATAATATTAAGTTTAGGGGAGGATTGTTGGGATTAAAAGTCTTCTTAATGTTGTTTGGATTACTGCTGCTCATGTTTTTGTTAATGCTGCTCAGCCGGAGTTAGTACTGCTCAGAGACTTCAAAGAAAATATGCTAAGTGCTTACTACTGCTAGTACACAGTTAGTACTACTAGTGAATATTACTGTTGCTGATGAACTTCAAAGAAAATATGCTAAGTAGTTACTACTGCTAGTACAAAGTTAAGACTGCTTAGTTGAAGTTAATGTTGCTAGTGAAAATATGCTTGAAGTTACTATTGCTAGTGAATATCTAGTTAATGCTGCTAGTTAGTACTTCTTATATGATATGTATTAGTTGTTTATTGAAAAGATTTTAGATACTTAGGAAAGTATTGTAAGCCAACTAGGACTCTTTATGTATAAAAGGAGGTCCTATGCCATAGAGTTTGATATATTCTTAGACGTATGTTTCATAGCTTCAAGGTATTTGTAACCCTAATACTTTAAGAGTATTCGTATTATTATCATTAATAATATTGGAGCTTATTTGTTGAATTATATGTTTACTGAATTACTATTTCGTTGATAATTCTTCTTAATATTAAAGATTATATTCCGTATAATCTTCAATACATTCAAACATAGTTTCTACTATAGTTGTGTTAAATTTATCTAATATAACTAAACCTTAAACAAGCATAAGGAATTCGATCTATTAAAGTGGGATCAACATATGTGATGAAGTAAATCAAGGAGACAATGTTGAGGAAGAAAAGCTGGATGGAGAAAAGACAAATAAAGAGGAAGATGTGAATGAACTGTACAATGATGTGAACATCAATCTGGAGGGAGAGATACTAAAATGACAGATTCTTTATTTACTAATGTTCAAACTACTCAAGTCATAGAAGATACTCATGTGATAATAACCGTTGTAACTCTTGAAGTTCAACAGCAGAGTTCTTCTGTATCATCAGGCTTCATCTCCAACATGCTCAACCCTAATCCAGATGCAGGTATTGACTCCATTCTAAAATTAAGCATTAAGTCAACTTCTCTAGTAGATGTTCCAGTAACTACTAATTATGAGATACCTCCTTCATCTGTAACAACACTTCCTCCACCACTGATTCCTCACATTCATCCTTTGCAACAAACACCTGTTTCCACACAAACAATTACTCTAAGTACCCCCTTACAAAATCTTCCAACTTTTGGTTCTTTATTCAAGTTTAAAGATAGAGTAAAATCTTTGGAAGACGACTTCTCAAAATTCAAGCAAACAAACCTATTTGCTGAGACAGTTTCATCAATTCCCGGTATTGTTGATAACTACCTTGCCAACAAGATGAATGAAGCTGTAAAAGCAGTTGTTCAACTACAGTCAGACAGACTCAAAGAAGAAGCACATAATGAAAATGAAGACTTCATCAATAAAATTGATGAAAATATAAAGAAAATCATCAAGGAGCAAGTCAAAGTACAAGTTAAGGAGCAAGTCTCCAAGATTTTACCGAGAATTAAGAAGTCAGTAAGTGAACAACTTAAAGCTGAAGTTCTGATTCGTTCATCCAATGATGCTAAGACATCCCATGCTATAGCAGCTAACCTATCTGAACTCGAGCTGAAAAAGATTCTCATAGATAAAATAGAGAATAACAAATCAATCGACAGATCAGTTCAGCAGAAGACTCTTTATAAAGCATTGGTTAACGCTTATGAAACTGACAAAGACATCCTTGAAACGTATGGAGATATTATCACGTTTAAAAGACGTCGAGATGATGAGGATCAAGACAAAGAACCCTCCGTTGGATCAAACTGGGGGTCCAAGAGAAGAAGAGCTGGAAAAGAACCTGAGTCATCTAGTGCATCAAAGGATAAGACTTCCAAGTCAACTGGCAAGTCTAAAGAAGGGTCCAAATCTCATCAAAAGTTTACTAGCAAGTCTACTCAATCAGAGGAGCCAATACACATTATCGGAGATTTGGAAGAACCCACACATCAGGAGTTTAATACAGGATTTACTGAAGATCAACCTGTTTATGAGACCACTCAGCTTCCTGATTGGTTTCAGAAACTAGCAAAACCTCTAACTTCCGACCATGATTGGAATAAAACTTTGCCTACTGTTCATGGACCAATTCAACATTGGATTAGCACTTTGGCTCTGAATGAAGATCCTCATGAGCCATTTAATGAACTGATAGAAACTCTTCTAGACTTCTCAGCATTTATGTTGAATCGGCTCAAAGTTGATACTCTAACTCCAGAATTATTAACTGGTCCAACATTCAAGTTAATGAAAGGCTCATGCAAGAGTTTGGTGGAACTTGAATATTTCCTTGTAGAAGTCTGTAAAGCAACCACTGATCAACTAGACTGGAACAACCCTAAAGGACAGCAATATCCACATGATCTGTGCAAGCTCTTACCATTGATACCAAATTTACAAGGTCGTCGAGTAATACCATTTGATCACTTCATCAACAACGACCTTGTGTATCTAAGTGGTGGTGTCTCAAGCCAAACGTATGCAACTTCAGTGACGAAGACAAAGGCTGCAGATTATGGGCACATCAAATGGATTAAAGACTTAGTCCTAAACTCAATGTGGAGTTAAGTGCCGATTGTCTACGACAAACATACACTCTGGGCATCTCTCACTGGGGGCGAAAACGTCAACAAATCTATGGATTTGCAGTAAATAGGGAATCTGCTCATGATGTCTACTCCAGACATAGAATCATTGCTATTAAAAATCTTAAGATTGTCGAATGGCATAATTACAAACATTTGGACTGGATCACTGTTCGAAGAGATGATGACAAGCTGTATACATTCAAAGAAGGCGATTACAACAGACTTCGCCTTCAAGACATCGAAGACATGCTTATTCAAGGCAAGATGACAAATCTTACTATTAAGGAGCGTTTAGATTTGGGTGTTTCATTGTGAATGTTTACAAGAAGCACTGTCATCAGAAGGCGTGTGGAAGATCTTCAATTGGGTACCAAAAGTTACCAAAAGAATCTCAACCTCACAAAGCCGGATACGTACAGATCAGTCCTCAAACGAAAGACATCGTATACAGCATACTCTGATCCTAGAGGTTTCATATATCAGAATAAAGACATGAAGAACAGATTGATGCGTATTGATAAAATCCATAAATTTAGTGACGGTACACTCAACGATGTTCGATCTGCTCTTGATGATATTCTAAAGCACGTCCAGATGAAGTACCTGCCTCAAACAGTCTAAAGAAATGTAGACAATGAAAGAGCAGGAGCTATGATCGAGGCTATTAATCAACAACTCAGGAATAGAAGGATAAAGAGGAGCCTAGAAAAGTTCGTTGGTGGGAGACTGTATGGGGGAGACCTTCGGCTGCTGGAAAGGACCATATGATTTATCATATGATGTCCTCGTCATAATAGGTCAAACCTCTTATATAATAAAAACTTGTGAATTTGTATATATGTAGTGTACACTTAATGATGATAATAAGGAGTGCTCGAGTACAAAATTTTCAAGAATTTCTTGGTAATTCAAAAAAATTCAAATTATTGTACTCAGCATTGTCTTATATACCCTTAAATATTAAGGAGGAGCATTATAATAGATAGTGTGTAACATTTTGTCCCCGAACATTTAATCAATTGATATCCAAAATATCAAGGGATTAACATTTTAGATAAGGGGAGAAAATGCGATTAAACTGAACCTAACTTGTATTGAAATGTGATCATATAAAATGGACTCAATGCACTCTACACTTAGCATGTACTACGATTACGATGCACGTGTTAAGGGGGAGTTCTTTAGTGATGATGAAAAACTTTCAAAGTGTAAATCTTTTGATATTTATATCAAACACTTTGATTGGACTTTTCAATGATTTTGGAAGGATTGTGATGAAATACCCAAAAGACCGACCATGTACTTAAATTTATGGAGTGGTAAGGTGGTTAGGCATAGGTATTCAAATCCCATGATCCAGCCAGAACCAGAGGGATCTACCCAGGGATATCCACTAGATAGTGTAGAAGTCCTTAGGTATGATACAAAAGGAGAAAAAGTGAGAATCGGGAATAATGCCAACTGAGATGGAGCTAACAGTGGAACAAACCCAACAAGGTGTTAGTTATGAAGTCTCGGTAAGCATTGAAGGGGTTAAAGAATGAAAAAGAAATGTAAGGATAAAGGGTGAAAAGAAAGAAGCCCTTCATACACTTAAGCAGAAACTGGGTCAATACATAAACTATCAGAAACATTAAGTTGTTGTCTGACATTGAAGATAGTCATGGACCCAGTGACGCTATGCACAACCCTCCCTAGCCACTCAAGGTCTCTTAATAGACTCTTGTTTCATTTCCCACGGATATTACATGCATTTCTATCGACTTTCTCACTCCGAGTAAGTTGATATTAAAAAGGTGGCAGTATGCTCCTGCCTCCGATCACTAAAACCAAAGTGCACTATTAAGTATAGAGCCAAAAGAGATCATCTATAAATCTCATTAGGACACTCGTCAAAATTATGCTTGCTATCTCACACAATATGAATAACAAGAAATATATAAAGAGTCCTACGCATTATCCTTGTGATTTTGCCAGAATATTAGAGTGATACTCAAGTAATC
Source organism: Tanacetum coccineum (assembly GCA_026074375.1). Classification (NCBI taxonomy): domain Eukaryota; kingdom Viridiplantae; phylum Streptophyta; class Magnoliopsida; order Asterales; family Asteraceae; genus Tanacetum; species Tanacetum coccineum. The sequence goes on from BQNB010141572.1 coordinate 15,006, forward strand.
ACAATGAAGATGGAAATCCTGATTGAGCCAACATCAAACAAGCTCATGGTAGGTGACTTGTGTGATTCTATATGAATCAAACTTATGACAACTGGAAAGAAACCGATTGATGATGAACTTTTGAAATGATTAACACTCTCGATGTGTCACAAAACCACTTTAGCAAGTGACATGTTGATTGATTTTCAAATTGATTCTTCTATTCAATCGGTGAGATAGTAATTCACTGGTTCACTCTTATCGTGTTGTCTGTTTTGAGACGTTTCGGTAATGAGAACATGCTAAGTTTGATGAATCTAATACATGTGTGTTAGAAAGATTCGATACTTCAGCTGGAAATCCTATCAAGAAGATTCTTCTTAAACTGAATCTACCTGATCACAGGTCGATCCTCACGGATTCGAAGATTACTCCAACCAAACACAGGCGAATGACAAAGCCATATTAGTCCCCCTGCTTTATTGCTAATTGTTTTAATGCAGGATACTTAAAGATGGAGGTTAAGGTACCTGATTCCAGCTGTCTCAAAGATTCATAACCACATGCTCATACCCGACCGAAAAATATAAAGACATCATGAAAGCTCAAGTACATGTTTCAAGACTTTCGCTACTCTGATACCGTACGTCCTACTTGAAGCGACGAAGTGTTAAAGTTAAAGAACCTCAAGAAAGATGCATTATTAAAGCTTTTCAAGTTAACATATCAAGAAAGGTATGAGCATGTCGGTCCAAAAGTCACAAGTTCACAAGATGGCAAAGTTTACAAGATGGCGAAAAGAGATTATGCTTGGTTGATGATCTCAAGAAGCTCAAGATCACTTATTCACATACAAGTCAAGCTAAAAGGAACAAGCTCAAGCCTAAAGTCAATGATCACTACTCCATATTCATAAGAAAAAGAAAAAAAGGAAAAGAAGTCTGCGAGCACAAGAACGAAGACCTTCATAGTATGCTAGGTTTAAGTTTTTGTAAAATGGAGTGACCTCCCTTAGGGGGAGATTGTTAGGAACACGAAAGTGTCGGTCACTTCCATAGATATCATTAGATAGCTCGTTTAGTTATTTTTGGAAACTTACTAGGCTAGTTAGCCCAAGGCCCATGGAAAGCCCATGCAAGCCAAGGCCCTAACCGGCCATAGGAGGTATAAATACCCTTTCCATGCTATGAAAAGGGTGTTGGTTGTTCATTATTCATACACACTTAATCATTTCTTTCTTATGTCTACTTTCTCTCTCTAAAGTGTTTATCCAACCACTCTCTCTCTAAAATCACCTCTCTTTCCCTCTTCATGTATGATATTAGATAGTCTTCAAAGTTAATCACGTTACTACATTTTATTAAGTTACTAATACGACAAATAAATTTTTAAGACACCATGTGTGAGCCACATATGGTTCAAACCATATGGACTACAAAAGGGACAATCCGTTTGATTTCTGACAACACCGTAAATATCACAACACACCCATTCTAAACCTAATCCCATCGACTTTCATTTCATGCTTTTAAGAAATCCATTATCTAACTTAATACCTTCATCAACAACTCCTAAAATCACTATATACGATAACCTCAAATAAATGATATATCCGTAACAACAATATATATATCAAAATGATCACAACAAACTTTTATACACAAAAGTACAACCATTTTTCATGTTCTTCCATTTATGTTTAGAAGAATTAAAACTTGAGACTTGTAGTTTTATAGAAAAATAAATAACGATTTTCACAAAGATCCGTTTTGTACACCTTGTTCGGAATGATCATAAGTATGTAAAAGTACAACTCGTTTAAGAAAAATAAGAGATGACTTACAAGCAAAGGTGATTAGAGGATGATTTGAGACTAAAAACAACACAAACGTTGTTTATAAACTACCCGAATATCAACCCGAACATAATATCTTCAAATGGTTTTGATCAAAGATTGAAAATGTATAGATTTATGTGTGTTGGTGTTCGAACAAGAGAGAAGAGAGAATAAAGATATGTGTGTTTTTTTCTAGTGAGAGAAGTATAGGTGAGGAATGAGTGAAATAAATGAACCTATACAATGTATATCCATGATTTCAAATTTGGCATTCAAGGGTTGTGGGGTGTATGTGGTCTGATCAGTGCAAGCAAAGGGGGAAGGAAAGGGGACCAAAATGATCTACAAATGGGAGTGAAGGAGAGGACTACCCTCTTGCTAGTTTAAGGGAAACATGTCCCTTGATTCAAAATTCAAATTGAGTATCCAAA
>BQNB010141573.1:6747-17252 GCA_026074375.1 Tanacetum coccineum
TTCTCTCTCAACTCTCTCTCTACTCTCTCTCTATTTCGTCTCTCTCTCTCTTCTCTTTTCTTGTTTTTGTGGTTCGGGTTATGAAGTGGAAGTATTAAACGGGTTCCTACACTTATGTTGAAATGCAGCTTTTGAAACATCTCTAGAAACTTATGAAGCTGCATATCATTTTTCTCCTTTTGTTTTTGAGCTTTCATCCTTTGAGGATATGGAAGGTGGGTCTTTTTAGAAGGTTCTTTTGAAGGTGGAGAATTATTAACTTGAGCAGAAGAAAGCTCAGGAGAAATTGGACTGCTAACCGGCTTAACCGGATCATGAGATTTTTGGTTAACCGGAGGCTGGATGTCTTTGGTGCTCGGTAGCACCTTATCCTTGGTCACCTCGGTTTCCTTACCATCCTCATTGTCCGGATTGACATAAGGAGGAGGCATAGGAGGTAATGGTCCATCATAGGCCAAACCACTCCTAGTGGTGATAGCCTTGACTTCATTTCTAGGATTAGGAATAGTATTACTTGGTAAAGTTCCTGAACCCGATGCATTGTTATTTCCCATTTGCTTTTGAAACATGTTAAGCATCATATTTTGAAAATTCCTTTGCTCATTTTGAAAATCTTGTTGCTCTCTTTTAAAATCATTTAAGTTCTTTTGCAAATTTGTCAATGTGGCATCATTAGCTTTTGTGTAGGCCTCGAACCTTGAGTAAGCAACCGGTACTTGAGCAACTGGGGCTTGATAAGCTTGAGCTTGTTGGTTAAGCCCCACCTGGTGGTCTTATTTGGTTTGCTAAGTTGGGAGGACGGTATCCGGAATTTCCATTTTGAACAAAGTTACCGACCGAAGCGGTTTGTTGAAATTGTTGAAAATTATCATGATAAACCGGGTACTCATAACCTCCTCTAGTCATTGGGCACACATTAAAACTATGATTACTACCACAAGTAGTACACCTTTCCTCCACCGCTTTAATCGGAACGGGAGTAGGCACAAGAGCTTTCATCATATTTTTCATCTCATTCATTTCATTCCTAAAAGTCAAAGTCATCTTATCCTCTAATGCCGCTGCCATTTGTTGGAATTCGAAGTTAGATGATGAAGAAGTAGAAGAAGATGGAGGAGCATTCGTACTCACTCGCATCACGGCGTTCCGTGAACATCTAACTTTGGCTTTATTCTCTATGATTTGTAGTCCTTCGGTTGGACTTTTGTAGAGAAAATTGCCACCGGCAGCGGAATTAAGAGAATCTTGATCATTATAGCTCAAAGAATTATAGAATGTATCTAATTGGTGCATGAGTGAAAACCCGTGATGAGGACACTTCCTTAGAAGTTCCTTGAAACGCTCCCAAGCTTCGGAGAAAGATTCTTGAGCAATTTGACGAAAATTCGTAATTTCATTCCGAAGATTGGTGGTCTTAGAAGGTGGAAAGAAAAAGTTGATGAACTTAGAAACTAAGTCATCCCATGTGAGAATAGAATTTGGGGGTTCTTTATCTAGCCACGTTTTGGCAACCCCATCAAGAGAAAATGGAAAGAGAAGAAGTTTGATGGTGGTGTTAGGTACATCCGGGTACCTTTGATTATTGGTTATGCTCTCAAAATGACGAATATGAGCATGAGGCTCCTCATCATTACCTCCTCGAAAAATTCGATTTTGAACAAGATTAATGAGAGAGGATTTTAGTTCAAAATTTTGAGCATTGATGTGTGGTACAACTATAGCACTTTCAAACCCCCCGGTGGGAGCTTGAAGTTGCTCGGCCATCGGTCGGTCATCGGCCATTTGAATCGGATACTTATCAACAATAGGGATTGCCTCTTGTTGTTGTCGAGAACGTCGACGATTACGTCTTCTTGGAATTGTGTATTCCAAGGAAGAACGAGTGCGCATGCACTAGTGAAAATAAAAGAAGGGAATTTATGGATTAAGAAGATTATTTTTTTGGGGAAATTTACAATTTTTTAGTATTTATTAGGAAAGAAATCAAAAAGAAAAATTATTTTTGTTAATTACAAGCTTCACGATAAGTCTCCAAGATTACGCACAAGTGAGCGGAAAAGCTTAGCGAGCCGCAATGACTTCTTAGCAAGTAGCTATCACTTTTCCTTAAACTCACCTTTTAGTTTGTAAACTTAAAGGTCCGTCGTACCTCGCAAGTAACTCACGATTTGTTTTGTTGTTTATTGGAATGGTTTAAGATGGATAGCTAGTATCCAAATTTGTTTATTTTATTTTTTTATTTTTTTATTAATTCGATAGGAATCGAATTAATGAATGTTTTGAATTTTATACAAAAATAGCAAAGTAACTTCCAAAGGAAGGGTCTTCAAAACTCTACTTCAACGAATATCCTCAAAAATCGTTCACGTCTTCCCCGGCAGCGGCGCCAAAATTTGGTTGCGTGTATAAGCACTAGTCAAATTTATATATATATAGTATTAATCCCGTGAAAATTCTTTCCAAATTACTCCTCAAACAAGAGAAATAAAAGGATAAAATCTCACTAAAGAAAACACAATATGTATATTTTTAACCGGGAAGTATTTCTTCTCGGGTCGTATCCCAACGAAGTCGTGAATTGAGATTTGGGAATAATTCGGATTCGAGTCAAGAATAGGTAAAGGATTTTTGAATTTGAAATTAAACTACGAATATAATAGCACAATTAAACTATATAAACAATTAAGGAATTAAAAACGTTTAACTAATACGAAAAATTAACAAACGTGAATTAAAAACGTGAGCTAAAACGAGAATTTAAATTCTAAAACACTTCTATTAACAAATTTTATGCCTAAAAATCACAAATTTTAAAAAAAAATTTAGGAAAAAGAATTAGAATTTTTTAACTATTTTTGAATTTTTTATGATTTTTTAAAGAAAAATGAATTACTAAAAATAAACTTTTTCTAAAAATTATTACTAAAATTCTATTTTTATTTTTCAAAAATACTAGAATGAAAAAGAAAATTATTACAAAAAGAATTAAAAATTTTCAACTATTTTTCTATTTTCTATGATTTATTTAAGAAAAAGAAATTACTAAAAATCTATTTTAATTTCTAGAAAATACAAATTTAACTGGAAAAATAAAGAAAAATGGTTTTTAACTACTTAAAATGTGCAGAAAACTAATGGAATAAAAATGCCCAAATTTTATAAACCAATTGAACCCTAATTTTGCCAATTAAAACCTAAAACCTAATTTTATTAAAACTAATATTAAAAATATAAAAACTATTTTATTATTCTAAAAGAACAGGGTAGAACTTGTAAAGTATGAAAGAGAAGGGTAGGCGGGAAAAATTACTGAAATTTACACTCTAGTTAAAACGGGTAACCTCTAACTATTAAGAAAGTACCAATTAGACCCTACGACTTGGCTTATTTTGAGCTTATCTAAAAAGTGAAAATTAGCTAAAACTTAAAACTACAAAGTTGTACTTGGGCTTATACACTACAACTTTAATAAAAGCACTATGAACTTTTATCAACTTAATAAGCTAGAAAATAAGCATTTAATTCTGTGTTACAGTAACTAAGGTTTATCTAACTTTTTCAAACTTTGCTTATATCTAGCTTAATACTGAATGAAAATTAAAAAACGAAAAAGAAACTTATAAAGGAAGCCTTAAGATGTGTACTAAAGATTTTCTAAAAAGAATAAGGCTATAAGTGAACTCGGAATAAATAGAAATTTTGTCTTTAAAAAGTGAAGATTCAGGCTTATTCACTGTTGATAAGCTATACCTAATAAGCTAAAAAGCTCAAAACTAAATCTTAGAAACTGAAATTTTGTAAATAAGCTCACCTATGAACTTTGAATAAACCTAAAAGGATTTTGGTCAAAACAACTAGGAATTAGAAATCTAAAAGATATAAGCTAGAAATCTAAACTGCTACTATACCACTTTTACAAGAAAATTTTGCTATTAAAAAGCTTGAAAATGACATTTAAATGATTATCTATAAAGAACTAATAGAGTACTAATAAGGTGCTTAATTCTAACTTCTATCTTCCTAGTTATAAGTACTAAAAAGTTTCTAAAAAATGGTTAGCAACAGCAGTAGTAACTGTATTACTACTGCTTATGCTGATACAATTGACCAAACCTTAATGCAGGCTAAATCTCTAAGTTCAGAACTCTTAAACTAATCATACACGTATTAAGTTTCACTAAATAGGATTGAAACTCGACTGTTGGTTGTGAATTACATAATCTCTAAATACTACTTTAACACTCTAAATGTCTGGTGCTGGCAAAAGCTTTGTAAGCTAAAACTTTGGAAAAATCTACTAATAATTTTAACATCTATTTAATCTTTGAACACTTTGAAAATACATAAAACTATATTAAGAGTTTTGACAGAATTTTGTTGAATTTAGTAGAGGTCAAAAAATTCTTCTACCAAACTAGGTAGTTTTCTAATTATGTCCAAACTATTTTTTCACTTAAATCTATTTTTTAAAGCTAAAAACGGTTTAAACAATATATTACTCAATCTAAAACTCGTCTAAATGAGCTATTTTAAGCATTAACTTTCATAGCTTATTAAGAGGAATAGGTAGTTCTCTTGACGCTTTTATGCATTAGAAACAGGTTTTATGCTAATTGGAGTAATAAGCTAGTATAGAGGCTGAATTATACTAGATAGGCTAGAAAATGAAGATATAAGCTAGGATTAAGAGTAATAGACAAAATAAGCACAATCTAAGCTATATGAACATTAGATAAGCAATTTTAAGCTAAAATACTAGAATTGAAATGGAAATTGAAACCTGAATTGAAGAATCTTCACACTAAGCTATCAAGAGTAGATGCTTGTATTCTATATGGCTCCAAAAACCTCTAAATCAGAAAATAAGCTAAAATCAGCTATTTTGACTTTCGTTGACCAAATGTTGACCAGATTTGACCTTGAATTAAAATGAATCTAAACTGAATGGAACTGTAAGAAAAGCTTGTGAAAGAGCTTGTATAAGCTAATGAAAGCAGTAGAAATGAAATGACAGCTTATTGAACTAAATTGAGCTTGAATTAAAGGAAATTTAGTTACAATGTAAAAGGAATACAATTGAAAATGAAAAGAAAAGAAAAAGGTAAGAAAAAGGTATCTCAAATGAAACCCTATACAATCTATTTATAGAGAATTTTGAGCTTGAGAGCTTAAAGAAGAGTTATAGATTTCAATCCTTGACCGTTGGAAAAGTTAATAATCCGTTTCTTGACAATCTGCGCCTTTGGCATCACTCTCTTGACGTGTGGTCTAGCCAATCCTTGGCTTCCACGTGGCTTCTCGACAGTATTGGACCAATTACAGGAGTGCATGTGGACATGATGATGTAAATGGTATTTTTTTACGAGGTTGTTTTGGGTCAACGCAAAGTGGAATTAAAGGTGGAGGGAAATGTTAGTATGATGGATTTGAGAGTCTAGTATATAATTGAAAGGAGAGAAGATGGGAATAAGGCTGGTGAAGTGTTGAGAGAATTGGCGGGAAAAGTTGTTATCTCAAAGGGAGAAGACGAGCTTTAAGCTTTGACCCGTGTTGACTATATTTGAAGTTTGAGATGTTGACACAAATGGTCCTTGTGGTTTCTTTAGCCGCTTTCTATCCTTTTTATAACTTTCCAAAATAGCAAAATTAGTCCTTCTTTTGATATCCTTGAGATAATTCTTGAAACACTTTCACAATCGTGCAGTTAGCCCTCTTGTTTTACTTTTCATTATTGTTGATTCTGATCCTTTTCTTCACTTTTGCCGTCATTCCTTCCTTTATCCTAACATATGGACAAAAATACACATTTTCTATTCTTTTGGCATGATTTGTGTCTATTTTTGGCAATTTTTCAAGCTTTAAAACATGTATAAAATGATGACTATCAATCCTCATCACATATCCACCATTATTCAACCATCAACATATCAACCTCAGAAGAAAAAAAAACCTAGGAAGCCAAGGAGAAATGACACTAAAGAAACTCAACCTAGTGGTCCTACACCAAATGTAGCAGTTGAGGATTTCAATGAGGAGATTGTATCTAAACATTCCAATGATCCACTACTCAGTGGTGAAGATAGTATTCAACTTAAGGAATTGATGAAAATATGTACCAACTTGTAGAATAGAGTTTTTGACTTGGAGAACACAAAGACTGCTCAAGCTCAGGAGATTGATAGCTTAAAGAGAAAGGTAAAGAAGCTTGAAAGGAGATAAAAGTCAAGAACTCATGGACTAAAAAGATTATACAAGGTTGGTTTATCTGCAAGACTGGAATCCTCTGATGAAGAGAGTTTAGGTAAGGAGGATGCACCCAAACAGGGTAGGATAGCTGATATTGATGCTCATATGTAGAAAGTACTTTTTAGTAATGAAACTGCAGAGAATCCGAGGGAGGTTTATGATGGAAGAGATGTTTGATACAGATGTTTTAGATGATGAGGAAGTTGTTGTTGAAAAACAAGTTGTTGATAAAGATGTTAGTACTATTGAAGAAGTTAATGCTAATAGCATTACAACATCTGTTAGTGTTGCTGCTACAACAACCGACTGCTGTTACATTTATGAACTCATTTGGCTCAAGCCTTTGGAAATAAAGACAACAAATGCCTAAGGAAAAAGGAATTGTTATGAAAGAGGCACATGAAGCTACAACAACAACAATAATGCCTTCAATAAAATCTCAGGACAAGGGCAAAGGTATAATGGTAGAAGAACCTTTGAAGATAAAAAAGAAAGATCAAATCAGTTTTGATGAACACAAAGCTAGAAGATTACAAGCTGAGATTGATGAAGAAGAAAGAATTGTAGTAGAAAAAGCTCAACAAGAATTAGAAGCCAACATTGCTGTGATTGAACAATGGCATGACGTTTCAAGCTAAAATTGAGGCTGATTATGAATTGGCTCAAAGACTGCAAGCAGAAGATCAAGAACAATTATCTGATGAAGAGAAGGCAAGATTGTTTATGAAGTTTTTAGAGAAAAGAAGGAAAATTCTTTTGACAAGCTAAGAGAGCAATAAGAGATAAAGGATAGACCACCAACAAAAGCTCAACAAAGAAGTATCATGTGTACTTATCTGAAAACAGGAGCTATGTGTTGGTCTTAACGGTTTATCGGTTCTATTGCATTTTAAAGAGTATGTTCCCATGGATAAATCCAAAATAACAATGGTAGAAACTTTGTTTGTATATTAAAGAGTATGCGGAATCTACTCTTTAATACTTAGAAGAATATTGAGATAAATATCAATGAAACAGTATATATGAATGAACAAAGATATAATCAAATGCTCCAATATTATTAGAACAATAATACGAGTACTCTTAACTAGTACTAAGGTTTACAACCTTGAAGCTTCAAAGGGACATATTCTGTTTTATATGTTTTCCAAAACACTTTATGATCTCTTTTTTATACACCAAGGAGGTCTCTTACAAGATACTATAACCAAATCATTCTAATCTGATACGTATATTTATTACAAATGAAGATATACACTTTCCATACATATCACATTCATATCTTTTCACACGCATTATCTCTTCACACGCTTTATCACTGTAGCAAGTACGAGTCTTTAGCAGAGTACACAGTTATAAGACCCCATTTTTACATATAGCCGCCAGAAGCTATCTGGGTTATTACTCTCAAGGTACATAGTCTATAATATAGAAAAACGAATCAAAAAGGGCGTTTTGAAAATTTAGTTATATCATTATTTCTTTTAGAGTTTTTACAACGAGGAAGTCCCAAAAATAAAAATACAAAGTTTGAATGATAACGGTTTTGCCATCTTCAAGTCCTCGCCACTCCGTGCCATAGGTTGCTTAGTTACCTGAGATAAAACATGCTAAAAAGTCTAGATCTATTCACAACATTCGCGCTCACTCGTAAGCAATTAATGGTTCATGGTATGGAAATAATGGCACTGGAAGCTACTTAGGCAATAATATATCTGGATAGCATACATGTCTGGATAGCTTACATTTAGAAAACACTTGTATTCATGGTTTAAGCATGTATCCCCCTTACGAGTTTATAAAATATAAGAGATTTAAGTCTTTGAAAAGTAATCACATTGTTATAAAATGAATGAGTATGTAAAAGAGTTTGTAAACAAGCATGTATCCCCCTCGCAGGTTCATAAAACATGTAAATAAGTAAAGGCGAGGTTATGAACTTCACCTTAACATAATAGGGAACTCTGATTGATGGCAAAAGTATATCAAGTGAAAGACGTCCGTATGGTGGTATGATGTTATCTACTCGGGCGGGAAAGTTCAGAATATCGATTGAAAGAAAGCAGCTTCGTCACGTAACCTGGGATAATATGTCGAGTCTTAGTTTGATTATCAAACCTTCATAATGTTTTATCATATTTGATTTATGAATTTATAGATATAGTATATCACTGTTTGGGCTATTATAATTCAGAGGCCATATGATATCGTTTGAGGAGTCAGGGCACTTTAAATCATAAACCCAGCAAACTCGTCAAGACGAATACACTAATGGAACCCCTCACATGAAATTCCAAAGTAACGTGATATGATATGGATTCGGGACAGGATTTTTAAAAAGCACATCGATGATGAATTTTATAATAGTTAAAACATAATCGGTTTTAAGCGTTTTGCTCAATAACTGGAAATGATAAGCACGTCAAGCGTTAATCAAAGTTATGTCTTATAAGATTTTGAACACATTTCTACACTTTTTCAAAATGTTACATTTTAGACCCTTAAGAATGAAAAATGGCAAAATATACCCTTGGAGTTTTCACTTTTACAAGTTTGGTCCTTCTAGTTTAAAAGATGTACAAAGTAAACCTTGTATTTTAGAAAGTGACATAATAGACCCCTATATTTATAACTTTGATAAAATGACATTTTCAGTCCCTTTTAGTTATAAGTTTCATAAAGTTACGATATATACCATTTTGCATGAAAAATGTATCATTTTTAGTCCAAAATCCATAATAATGATATTTTTCAATATGAAAAGTAATTTACAGGTTATAGCTTATTAATATAAGCTAAAATATGAAGGTTTAACGTAACAAAAGTTCAAAATAATGATTCGTTAAGCTAGAAATCAAAACGGGTCGAATTAGGGTTTTAAAATGAAAACACGCGGTTTTTAAGTTTAAATTCTTTCAAGACTTAATAAAGTACGTATTATAATGTTAGATAAGCTTATTAGGATATATTATAACAATAGTTTACAAGTTTAGCTTATAGATTAAGCAAAAACATGAAATTAAGGTTTCATGAGCTTGGTTTGGATCAAAAATAAAGAACGAATGATTTTTAAGTTAAAAGCTTGTAGGAAGAGTATATTTAGGATCATATGAATATTATAAGAGTTATAGAACAGATTATGAGCTTAAAGAACCTGGGTTTGAGCTTGAAGATTCAAAAATGGGTCAAAATGGGTCGAATTCCACTCTTACGCCTAGAATTAGAGCTTCGGGGCTTCAAGGCTTGGATTCTTTTCTTCACTTCTGCTCTTAGGACTCTTATAACACTTCTTGATCAGAACTTAGAAGCCATTGAAAGATAGAAAGAAGAAATGAAGGTGTGATTTTGAAAGAATGGGGTGTGTCCCCTTTTTATAGTCGAACAACCCTTTGTGTGCAAGTTTAGGAGTGCAAGGTGTCTCATTCCTAGAGGGGCTGATTAGGGAGGTCTAGGAGGTGACAAGGATCAGCTAGGAGATGAGTTTTACAAGCCAAAAGGCTAGGATTGCAAGGTGGGATGTCTTGGGTGGTGTTTGTGTTCACGGCTAGAAAGGAGCCACAAAGAAGGTGATGTAGCTCATTTTGTGACTAAGTAATGAATTAAGGTGCTTGTGTGCTGCTTGTTGCTGAAGTAGGAGGATCATTGAGGTGCTTGGGTGCAAAGTTACTTTTTAAAATGGGTAAAAAATAAAGAAAAGGGTGCGCGGGTCATTTTGAGCACGAGTTAGGGTTTTTAATTTATTTTTCGTATATTATGGTGTTATAAGAATGGAATATGAATTGTAGATGTTGTATCTTAAGTGTTTACAACATTATTTGATTAGTGGCTAAGGTTAATAATGGGTAAAAATGGAAATAATGGGTTACGGGTTCATTTAGGGTTCAACTTAAGGTTTAGGGTTTTCTAGTTTTTTTTCGTGTACATTGATGTCATAAAGATGGAATATGGATTGTAAAGTTGTATATTAGTGTTTACAACTGAATTTGATAATTGGTTTAAGTTTAGAATGGGTAAAAACAAAGAAACGGGTCACGGTTTAGAAACTAGCTCGGGTTAGGGTTTCTTACTTTAAATTCGTATAATTTTATGAAATGAGAATGAATATGAATAAATGAAATGCATTGATTGCTTGTAACTTGTACTTAATATATTTTATAGAATTCTTTAGGAAAACGGAGGTAAACGGCTATTTTGGATATCGTGCATTAATGATTTGTACATTATGCTTTAAAGGCTTGTACCATATTTTGGAGGGAAAG
>BQNB010141574.1:0-5000 GCA_026074375.1 Tanacetum coccineum
TGCTACAATTTTGTACTTAGCATTTGCTTCGATAATGTTGGCTCGCACAAACTCATGAGTAGCTTGAACTTCTTCCACCATCCTATTTGCTTGAACATTCTTCTTCCTCGATAAATCAACTAAATCCATCATGTGCCTTGGAGAAGTCTTGTACACGACCTCAAATGGTGAAAATCCCATGGAATTATGAACCGCACTATTATAAGAAAATTCAGCTTGTGCCAACGACACATCCTAAAGTTTGCTTTTCTCCACACAAGCAACATATCATATTCTTATCCCGATCCAAAGTAATGGACTTTGAAACTCCATGCAAACGAACCACCTCTTGAAAGATCAACCTTGCAACATGTGCCGCATTCGAAGTCTTCTTACATGAAATGAAATGCGCCATCTTGGAAACCTGCCAATAACAACAAACACATAATCAACTCCCCGTTGGGTACGAGGAAGCCCAAGCATAAAATCCATCGAGATATCAACCCAAGGACTTTCAGGTACGGGGAATGGCATATAAAGGCATGTATTTTGTGCTTTACCCTTTCCTTCTTGACACACGACACATCTTTTCATGAAATCTCCAACGTCCCTTTTAAATTGAGGCCAATAAAATTGACTTTCTACACTCGCAATGGTCTTATCTCGGCATAAATGAGCACTCAATCCTCCCGCATGTACCTTATTAATCAGTTGACTCCTAAAGGAAGTCTTAGTAATACACAAACGATTACCTTTAAACGAATAACCGTCAAGTAAACTAAACTCACCCCCATGTTGCTTGGTTTCAAGCTCCATCCAAATGTTACCAAAATCTTCCTCACTTGCGTACAACACCTTAATTAAATCAAAAACCACAACCTCGTTACTAATGCTTACCAATAAACTAGTCTTCTACTCAAATCAATTTGGTGTTGAATATTCCTTAATGGTGGCAAAGTGCCTAGTGTATCATCCATCACAATCTTGCTAAATTCAGCTAGTAGGGGTTTAATTTCCGCCGGTATTGCATTCTCCATGACATCTTCAATGCCTTTCACAACTAAAGCATAAGAAACTCCCATATCCTTCCTTTTCGCTTGAAACTCCTTTGGTGAAGCCGCCAAAGTTACCAAAGTCTTGTTCTCTAATTTCGTCTTAGGAGAAACGACACCTAAAGATAACATAGCAATAATTTTTCTGCTCCACTTAAACAAATACATATTTGATTTACCTTGGTATGTAGCATCCATATCACGTTGCCATGGTCTTGCTGATAATACATGACATGCCTCCATATCAACAACATCACAAGTAACCAACTCATTGTAATGCTTCCCAATAGCAAGAGGAACCTTATAAATCTCAATCACCTTAAGTGTCGGAACCTTCTTGATCTACCCAATCTTTAAAGGATAATGATAGGGTTCGTTTAGAAGCTTAAAAGCTTTAACCAAAGCCTTAGACACAAAATTTTCACAACTCCCTCCATTAATGATAATAGAACAAATCTTTTCCTTAACCAAGTAGTTAGTTTGAAATAATTTATTTCTTTGTGAAGTGTCACTAACCTTAGGCGAACACAAACTTTGTTGAACGACATATGTAACTTGTTCCGCCTCTCCGTCCAAAGGCTCGGCATACTCTAACTCATATTCTTCTTGAAAAGCATCAGCCACTTTAATATTTCTAATCTCGAACAATGTCTTATGTGAAGACCAATCTCGAACCGCATTGACCTTGGTTTCGTCAAAATGAATCCCCCTCGCATGGAAAGAACTCGCCCTCGAGTTCTCAATATTAAGGGCGTCATCAACCTCGAACACCTTCTCACGCCTAACCTTATCTTTATTAGATTATTTGCCGCTTCACAATCCAACTCTAAAACCCTGAATTTTTTAACATGACTATACCATACTCCAAACGAACTAACTCATGAAACCCAAAGCCCTCGTGGTGTCTCTTTCTTTAACACGTACCCATTATTTATTTAATTGATATAAAAAAAAAAGAGGGTTTTGATTACCATTGAAAAACTTAAATTTTTGATTATTAAATAATAAACCTTAAAATTAAACCCATAATCTAAATCGACGAACATTTAAATTAAGGAATGCATTCCAAAAATCTACTTATTTTAGCTTCATAATTAAAAACCATTCACAACTCATCATCGTTATAACCCATAAATTCTCACAAGTTCTTCAAAGTAACCATCTTTATTCGTTGTTTCAACAAGAAAGTTAAGATTGTGTATTATGTTGTTTAATAACTATGAAGGTCCTTTGGATTTTCACATTTGTACGTCAACAACCTACGGCCTTTCATAATCCTTTCTATAACTTTAAACATCAGGTTTTGGTAATAGGTATTTGTTTACTTTTGGGTGGAACCATAGCAATTCTCCTTCCTTCCCATGAAAAAAATAGAGATTTTTTTAAATCATACTTGCCATTAACCTCACATTGGCAAGGTCTTCCTAATAATATATGGCACTCATCAATATCATCCAAAATATAAAGTACTTTTACTTTATAAGACTTTCCTATGTGTTAGAAATACGAAAAGTATCGGTCACTACCAATATAGTTATTCGTAGCTTGTAGTAAGACTAAAGGTTAAGTTAGAAAGCTAACCGGGCTAAAGGCCCATGGAAAGCCTCTTAGAGGCCCATGGCCGGCCACTACTCTATGTATAAAAGCCCACTCCGCACATGGAGAGGGTGTTGGTTGTTCATTTTCTTACATAATATTATTTCTTTGTTTTCTCTCTCTAAGTGTTCATCCTACCACCTCTTTCTCTCTCTAAAAACCCTAAACAAATCTCATACTATATGTGTTAAGATATTCTAAAATGGGTATCAAGAGCCATGGGGTGTTTGTGAAGGTTTTGTGTGCGTTTGTTACCTTTGTTTACTCGTTATTTTGGTTCGAACCTATCAAGAGATCTTCATCTTTTAAGGGTTAAAAAACCATGTCTTTTGAAAATCAATAGATTTAACTTCTTGATTAAAAAGCTAGGTATGAAGTTCGAGTAGAAGTTCAAAAGCTTTTAAAAATTTCATCTTTTTGAGTCTTTTGGTTAGAGAAAGGGTTTTGTACCAAGAATCTTGATTTCAAATTTTTTATGTCAAAAACGTTAAAGTTTATGTTTTTAAGGTTCTAATAGTCTTAGATAGGTAAGAAGTACAAGAAAAATCGGGTTTTAAATCGTCAAAAAGTGTGTCCCCAACAACCTTTTTAAGATTTTTGATTTTTGAGTTTTGAAGCGTAAAGGCGAATTATACGTGTTTTTAATCAGCCGAATTATACGTGTTTTTGTTCAGGCGATTTATACGTGAATTTCGTCAGGCGATTTATACGTAGTTTCCAAAGGCGATTTATGCGTTGTTTCTTAAGGAGATTTATACATCTTCCTTTAGGAGATTTATACATAATTTGCTTGGGTTCATTAGGTGTATTATACGGTTGTTCTTTGATTTGTAAAATCCTGTGAAAACTTAATTTCCTAGTTTTATCAAGAATTGTAAAATCCCCTTGTATTCTAAAGACTCAATTTCATTAATCAAACCTCACTTTAACACAATAACCTCCAATCACTGTACGATCATCTTTTATCTTATCACATTAAAATGGATTCAGTTATTCTACTTGGACAAACGAATTTTCTCTTGACTGGAGTACATGATACTCTTTCAGTGCTGGACATGTCCACCTATGTTGGGACATGGACCTGTATGAGTCTTAGAACAGTAGAAAGGGATTTATACATGCAAAACAGAGACGCCATTTAGGAAGAAATGTAATTCGAATTAGTTGAAAACAGTCCCACTCATTTGGCCTACTGTTGTAGAGAAAGGGGTAACCGAACAATGAAATATGCTGAATTATCCTGCATATGAGAAAATTCAAGCTAAATTATGTTATGACGGCAACCAATATTCATTCTTCAAAGGTCTACCAGCTGATTTCTATTCATTGTTATTCATCACAGAGTTGCCAAGGATTTTATAGGAGGAGAGTTCAATTACTGATTGCAAAAGTACCTCTTTGACTTAAGCAGGAAAGAGATGTGTAACACTGTTATGATACATTTGATAGTTTACTCACAGTCAAGGGGGAAACACTTCATACAATATTTACATGAGATTCACTCAGCTGATTAATGACTTGAACATCAACAACATGAAAATGGAACAATTTCAAGTTAATACCAAGTTCTTAAACAATCTTTTCACCCGAATGGAATAAGTTTGTGACTTATTTCAAAGCTTGTATAATGATTTGCATTACTACACAATTTGATTCACGCTTCATGCATATTCTTGGAAACAACACGAAAACTCTATGCAAATGAAGTTTGTCTTTTCGCATTCTAAAACGCAATCACACGATCTACTCTGCATTTGTTGCAAATCAGCAGATGACACCACCTCACTTCAACACTCATCAGTCTTCATACAAGAATCCTCAATTTCAACAACAATTTCCACCATCCCAATATGGATCAAGTCATCCCACTCAATATTATCTCTACTTATCCATCACAACCTCAAATTTCAATTCATTCATCTATTCCACCATTCATAGTCCCATATCAGTCTCAAATGAATTATCAAACCTCATCCATTCTACAAATTGCTTATCAATCACCTTAAGTTTCTACACAACCAGAGACTGAGTTACCTCTTGTGGACTCATGTTTTGTTGTTCCTGTATTCTCTCTCCAAGAGATGCATCCAATTTTCTTTTCTGAATAAAGGCAATGGCTTTTCTCTTCCTTTGAAGGTTCCACTAAACAATAAAATCAATTTGAACCTCCTGAATCCAAGAAAAACCATACAAACCAGCTAAACAGCTAGAAGCAGCATATAATGACTAAGGCAAGCACTATTCAAGATTGGTAGTGTCATAGTGTAACAGGTCAGGGGAGACAAGGTCAAAAGTTATGTCTAGTATTATTGGTTAATAGAGTATGGCTACTAGTTTGGGGGAAACAAGACATTAGTGACACATGCAAGGGTT
>BQNB010141574.1:10000-17252 GCA_026074375.1 Tanacetum coccineum
GCTCCAGCGGGATTGCCATCATCTAAATGCACAAAAATATTCATAAATTTCTGTTTGAATGCCACAGTCCGTAATATTCGAACAGATAATGGAACTCAAATTTGTCAATCCGACACTTCCTGAATTTATATGAAAATTGTTGGCACTGAATCAAAAACATCTGTTTGCTCGCACTACTCAGCGGAACAGCGATTTTGTGAAAAGGCAAAATGAACTCTTGTAGAAGATACTCGTACAATGTTAATATTTTCTAAAGCTCCATTATTTTTATGGGCTGAAGCAATCAATACAGCCTGTTACACCCAAAACCGTTCATTAATCCGCCTTTGATACAACAAAACTCCATATGAGCTTATGCAAGATAAAAAACTGAATTTATCATTCTTTCATGTCTTTTGTACACTATGATATCCTACCAATGACAATGACGACCTGGGTAAATTAGATGCAAAAGTTGACATTGGTAGTTTCGTTAGTTAAGCGCCCACAAAGAAAGCGTTCAGAATCTACAACAAAAGAACCCGAAAAATTATAGAAACAATTCATGTGACATTCGATGAGCTGACAGCAATGGCTTCTGAACAATTTAGTTATGGACCCGGGCTTCATTCTATGACTCCTGCAACATCCAGTTCAGGACTCGTTCTAAACCCTGTTTCTCAACAACCTTGTACACTAAAAAGAGATGATTGGGATCGCTTGTTTCAACCTATGTTTGATGATTTTTTCAATCCTCCATCCATTGTTGTTTCTCTAGTTCAAGAAGCTGCTGCTCTAAGAGCTGTGGTTATAGCCGATTCTCCTGTGTCAACTTCCATTGACCAGGATGCTCCATCAATAAGTATTCCATTAACACAAGAACAAGAACATTCTCCAAACATTTCTCAAGGTTTTGAAGAATCACCAAAAACACCAATTTTTTGTGATGTTCCACTTTATGAATCTCTTCATGAAGAATCAACTTCTCAAGGATCCTCATCAAATGTGAGACAAATCCACACTCTATTTGAACATCTTGGTAAATGGACTAAGGATCATCCTATAGCAAACATGATCAGAGATCCTTCTCGCTCTGTCTCTACGAGAAAGCAACTCCAAACTGACGCCATGTGGTGTTACTTTGATGCCTTCCTAACTTCGGTAGAACCAAAGAACTTCAAACAAGAAATGACTGAACCGTCATAGATAGATGCAATGCAAGAAGAAATTCATGCATTTCAAAGACTAGAAGTTTGGGAATTGGTGTCGTGTCCAGATAAAGTGTTATTGATCAAACTAAACTGGATTTATAAGGTCAAGACGGATGAATTAGGCGGGGTACTAAAAAATAAGGCTAGACTAGTTGCTCAAGGATTTAGGCAAGAAGAATGAATAGATTTAAGGAATCATTTGCACCGATTGTTAGAATAGAGGCCATCCGCATCTTCGTAGCAAATGCCGCTCATAAGAATATGACGATCTACCAAATGGACGTCAAAAAGGATTTGTTAAATGGCGAGCTCAAAGAAGAGGTCTACGTCTCTTAACCAGAAGGATATGTAATCAGGATAAACCCATCGCATATTGTAACAAGCTTGAAAAAGGCTCTCTACGGTCTCAAACAAGTACCACGTGCATGGTACGACATGTTGTCAAGCTTCCTAATCTCACAACATTTCTCCAAAGGTGCAGTTGATCCAACAATCTTCACTCGGCAAGCTAGGAACGACTTATTACTGGTACAAATTTATGTTGACGATATAATATTTGCATCCTCTAATACTGCCATATGTAATGAGTTTGCTAATCAGATGACCACTAAGTTCAAGATGTCAATGATGGGGCAGATGTCATTCTTTTTAGGACTACAAATTTCTCAAAGTCCTAGAGGCATCTTTATAAACCAATCTAAATATGCTTCTGAAATTGTTAAAAATATGATATGATAACTAGTGATTCTGTAGACACGCCTATGGTAGAAAAGAATAAACTGGATGAAGATCTACAGGGGAAACCAGTTGATGCTACACTTTACTATGGCATGATTGGATCCCTCATGTATCTAACATCCAGTAGGCCAGACCTTATTTATGCAGTCTTCTTATGTGCCCGGTATCAAGCAAAGCCTACCAAAAAGCACTTAAATGCGGTTAAACAGATCTTTCAATACCTAAAAGGAACCATTAACATGGGTCTCTGGTACTCGAAGGATACCGGTATGTCTTTGACTGCATATTAAAGATGCAGATCAAGCGGGGTATCAGGACACTAGGAGCACAGAGAAAGAAGTAACACTCAGAAGTGCTCATTTCTTAGGTGGACTAAACTTGTTAGCCTGGATCATTCACAAGAAGCATAAAGAGCACGCCCATCTGAGTACAAAGGCTGAATATATATTGCCTTAATCTGAGGTGTTGTGCTCAAATCCTTATTGATGCGTTCACAGCTAACAGAATTGGCTTTCAATTCAATAAGATATTCCTCTCGTACTGCTGAACCAACAAGCTTATTAGTGCGGATTGCATTATGCTGCTATATATGTTCATCCACTCTATGAGCCAAAACCACATCGATTGTTCGCTACTTTTATTAAAGGAGCAAGTGGAGACATTGGAATTTATCGGAGCTAAACTTTGTCCGGACTGAATACCAACTAGCTGACATCTTCACTAAACCTTTACCAAGAAAAAGATTCAACTTCTTGATCGAAAAGCTCGGTATGAGAAGTATGTCTCCGGAAACGTTAACACGTCTGGCAGAGGAAACGATCGAGAGTGATGGTGGTAACGGCATATCTGTTATTATATGTACATAAGATAAACTATAATAACTTCATTAAATATTTTTTTTAATATAAATTTTTCAAAAACAAAATTAAAAAAATTAAATAATCAGAAAAATATAAAAATATGTATCATTGGCATGACTTCTAAAAATGGATAACATTTACGGCCTTAGAAATGTCATTTAATAATGATACGGGGCTGTAAATGAAGTTTGAGCAGAAGTTTAAAAGCTTTCAAAACATGCCAAAAATGGCTTGCTATTATTTCTGATGGCAACCTGGTCATCATCTTAAAGGCAAGTATTTCAAAAAGAAAACTTGACCTCTCAACGGGAATTTATACTCGAGCATGGTCTACTTTCTGACCATGCAAAGGCTTGTGATTACTTTGCATCACAACCTGTGCTTCTTATATTCCATAAGTGTACGTGTCAGTGCGCTTATGTGTCAAAATAAGAGAAATCTTATTTCTTGGGTGTTGATTTTCAAAAATAATATAATCATCTTCAAAAATTCATCAGAAAAAATCATTTTTATAAAGACATTTGACCACTCAAACAACGAGTACAACTCTTTAAATAGAAAACGGGTCATTGTTTGAGAGGGAGAAAATGTCAAATATCTTCTTCAAAAAGGGCAATTTGTGATAAAAGGAAACAATTTTAAACAATAAAGGGTGAATAATTAAAGGAGAGTTAATTAATTTTAACACAATCAAGCTTTATTTGTCATGTGTTTAATTATTTAAGGGTATTATTGCAAAATATGAGACCTATCCTTGATAACTAAACTTTAGGGACTAATTTTACCATTTGAGAAACTAAGTAATGTTTGTTAGGATAATGGAAGCATTACTAAACCTTAGGGGGCATTTTTGCCAAATCCCAAAAGAGTTTTAACAAAAACACCCCCATTGTCTCTTTTCTATCACACGACTCAAACAAAAACCTTAAACCTCCATTGTTCATTTTCAAACCTTCAAGAAATCATTCTATCTTCGT
Organism: Tanacetum coccineum; assembly: GCA_026074375.1. Taxonomy (NCBI): domain Eukaryota; kingdom Viridiplantae; phylum Streptophyta; class Magnoliopsida; order Asterales; family Asteraceae; genus Tanacetum; species Tanacetum coccineum. Next base: position 13,766 of record BQNB010141574.1, read on the forward strand.
TTTAATCTTAAGGTACACTTGTTTTAATGTTAAAACTTCCATATATCAGACCTAATCTTGGAATTTTGCTCGAAAAACCCTAAATTCAGCCTAAATTTTATCACATTAAAAAGTAGATGAAATGTTAAATTGATTAAGGGGTTTTAGTCCTATAAGGGTCTAGATGTTGTACCTATAATAGTTTTTAATATGGATAACATATTCATACATTTTGGATGATCATTGATGTCGAACTAAGGAAAAATGGGCATGAACTTGTAAAAGTTCATAGGTTTAGGTTTAGAACTGCTATAATGATTGTTTGTGTGCATTTGAGTGTTCTTAAACATGCTTATATGTTAAAATATTGAATATCTTAGGTTTTTGTATTCATTCGAGTCGAATAAGTCTAAAGACAAGAGTTTTGTGGTTAATTCATGGATTAAATGTGTTAAACTGATTCCTAGATGCTATATGGTCATGAATAAATGGTTTTAGTTGTTTGAAATAATGAGAAAAATAGTTGTGTATATTTCCTCTAGGCGAACTATACACACATGCGAACTATACGCCTGTTGTGTAGGCGAACTATATGTTTGCGTAGGAGAACTATACGGTTGGATTAATACAGGCGAACTATACACATTTATATAGCCTAACTAATCATTCATATTTAACACAGGCGAACTATACACACGAATTTAATACAGGCGAACTATACATAGAAGTAACACAGGTAAACTATACATAGGTACTCAACACAGGCAAATTATACACATGCTTAGGGCGAATTATACATATTTTTTCTAGATGAATTAATCTCGTAATCTTGGTAATCAAATCTCGTAATCTAATCTAAGTTTAATTAAACCTTAACTTATCACTTAGTGATTAATTTAGGTCTAGTTTTTCCTTAGAAATCCTTAGTGATTGCCTTGGTTTCTATAGAGTGTCTATAGTTAGCGTGTTGTATGATTATGTGTTTCTCCTGGTCTCATGTGTGTTAATATATTGCCTAGTAACTGTGTGCATAATTCCTAGTGTAAATCAGTCTTGCATCTATAATCATTCGTCATGATCTAGATTGTCTTTCAGTGATATATATATATATTTGATTGTATATGAATTATATGTGACAAATCTTAGCTGAATCGTGTCTTTCATTACTGCTCAACAAACCAAACATGATCTTGAAATTGATCCCAAGGAGAAAAGACTTGAGATTGGAAAATGCAACAGAAGACTCAATCCTGGAAAGATACAAAGAGAATCCACATTTTAAGTCGTTCTGGATGCGCTTGCTCTCACTCCATGTTACTATTCATTTCTCACCGCTGCAGATGTTCCAGAAGTTTACATGTACCAATTTTGGGATTCTGTTCACAAGCATGACACTTTCTACAGATTCAAAATGGACAAAAGGAAGAGATTCAAACTCACTTTGGAAATCTTCAGAGATATCTTTAAGATCTGCCCTAGAGTACAGGGTCAAGACTTTGATGCACTACCTATTGATGAAGAAATTGTGTCTTTCTTAAGAGAACTTGGTCATTTTGGGGAAATCAATTCATTTAATGATGTTATTGTTGATCAGATGCATCAACCTTGGAGAACTTTTGCTGCTCTCATTAACAGAAGTTTATCTAGAAAGACAACTAGTCTTGACAAGCTTTGTCTCTCCAGAGCACAAATCCTTAGGCGTATGTACCATAAGAAGAATGTAAACTATGTTGAACTACTTTGGGAAGATTTCATTTACCAGATTGACAACAGTGCCTATAAAAAGCAAGAGAAGATGTAATACCCTCGATTCACCAAAGTTATCATTCACTACTTCCTTACTCAAGACAAGACAACCTCCTTGAGAAACAAGATCGGGATACACACCTCCAAGGAAGTCTATCTGATAAACACTCTAAGATTTGTCTCTAAAAAATAAGCAACTCAAATCTATGGTGCTATACTTCCTGAATCATTGACTAGTCCTGAGATGAAGGAAACCAAAGCTTACAAGACTTACCTTGATTTTGCTACAGGAGCTACACCTCCCAAGATTACAAGGAAATTTAAGAAAGCTTCTCCATCTAAGAAGGACCTTAATCTGAATCTAGTCCCTGTGGATGAAGAGCCTAAATCTACAAAGAAAAAGGTTCCAGCCAAGAAGACTACAAGAAAACAAACTTCAGGAGTGTTTATAAGAGATAATTCTGTGGAGTCATCATCTAAAAGGAAGGAAAAGGTGGATGTTGCTTGAGGCAAAGGAATTGAGCTGCTATCTGAAGTAGCATTAACTGAAGATACTCAATATAAAGAAGTTTGCAAGAAGAGTTTAAGGGACTTTCACAAGACACATCCAAGTGGTTCAGGTACTGTTACCAAAAGTGCTCCAAGTGCTACAAAGATCAAACCTCTTGTTACAAATAAAGGAACTGGTGCTAAACCAGGGGTTCCCGATGTGACTGAATATGAATCAACTGAAAGTGAAGCTGAATCTTGGGGAAATGATAAAGATGATATCAATGATGATCATGACTTAAGTGGTGAAGACAATGATCAAGAGAATGACAGTGATGATGACAAAACCCAATCAGACAATGAAAATGAGTCAAATTCTGTGCATGAATCTGATGAGAATGAAACGAGTTCCAAATTTGATCATCAAGAGAATGAAGAAGAAGATGAAAATGCTGAAGAAGAAAAGGAGGACGAGTATGTTAGAACCCCGTCTTACTATTATCCTACTGATGATGAAGATAAAACCAATGTTGATGACAATGCTGAAGGTGATGAGGATGAAGAGATGGATTATACTACCAGTCAGCTATACGATGATGTGGATATACGGCTGAATAAACAAGTTCAAGCTGATGATGAGACGGTTTAAAAGGAGGGTACCGATGCTGAATTGACTTACATTTAACAAGGGAATGAAAATCTGGTGATCACACCCGATCAAGTCATGGAAGATGCTCTTGTGAAAATTTCTACTGTTGCTAAGAAGACTAAAGTTCCAGTTACCAGCTTTTCTCACTCATCCGATTTGGCATCTAAATTCCTAAATTTCTCAGATATTCCTCACATGGATGCAAAAATCGTTTCTCCAATGGATGTTCATGTCCATCATGAGGTACCAAGCAATCAAACACCTATACTTCTTACAGTACCTGTTTCGGTTATCACTGAATCTTCGCCGGTATACACCACAAACATTCCATAATCATTACAATCCTTCACTCCTCCACCACTATTGTCAACACCCACACCACCACCAACAACTGAAGCTACAAATCCTCAATCTGCACTACCTGATTTTGTATCCGTCTTCCAATTCAACAACAGAGTCTCAGCTTTGGAGAAAGATGTTTCTGAACTCAAAAAGAATGATCCTCTTAAAACTCAAGTGACTGCTCTAATAGATGAACATCTAGACGCAAGACTCGGAGCCACCAGAGACGCGTTCATGAGCTACCTTTCAGCATCTATTATTGCTAAGATTACCAAATAAGTC
>BQNB010141575.1:0-17252 GCA_026074375.1 Tanacetum coccineum
AACAGATTGATGCTGATGACTTAGAAGAGATGGATCTAAAGTGGCAGATGGCTATGTTGACCATGAGAGCCAGAAGATTTCAAAATAAGACTAGAAGGAAGATTAATGCAACTGGTTCTAAGACCATAGGGTTTAACTAATCAAATGTGGAATGCTATAACTATCATAAAAAGGATCATTTTGCAATGGAGTGCAGGGCTCCAAGGGAGAATAGGAATAGAGAACCTGTAAGGAGGAATGTGATAGTGGAAACAACCGAGACAAAAGCTTTGGTGGCTTAAGATAGACTTGGATATGACTGGAGTGATCAGGCTGAAGAAGGACCTATAAACTTTGCACTTAAGGCATATACATCTTCAAGTTCTTCAAACATGGATTCTGAGGTATCTACTTGTTCTAAAGCATGTTTAAAATCTTATGAAACTCTCAAAGAACATTATGATAATATGACAAAAGATGTTAATAAGTCTCAATTAAATTTAGGTGCTTATAAAGAATGAGGTTGTTTTTGAAGAAGACATAAAGATTTTAAAACTTGATATTAAGTTGAGAGATAATGCACTTACAGAGCTTAGAAAAAAATTTGAAAAAGCTAAAAAGGAAAGAGATGATTTAAAACTAACCTTAGAAAAGTTTAGAAATTCATCAAAAAATCTAAGCAAACTGTTAGAGATTCAAGTAAGTGATAAGTTCAAGACTGGTGTGGGTTTTGATAGTCATGTGTTTGATGGTTAGGAAAATGAAAGGTACAAAACAAGTGAAGGGTATCATGCTGTTCCCCCTCCCTATACTGCGAACTTCATGCCCCCTAAATATGATTTAGTACTTGCTGATGAGGGAGAATATGTTTTTAGTGAGTCAGTAACTAGTATACCTGATGTTGCAACAAGATAAGATAAGACTAGTATGTCAAAACCTAAGTCTGTTGGTGAACCTCTTATGGAAGACTGGATATCTGACAGTGAGGATAAGAATGAGACTGAGTTTATGTCTAAACAGAGAAAACCTAGTTTTGCCAAAACAGAATTTGTTAAATCTAATGAGCATGTAAAAACACCTAGAGAGTCTGTTAAGAAGGTAGAGAACAAAAAGCAAGCTAAATACCCTAGGAAAAACAGTCAAATCCCAAGAGGTAACCAGAGAAACTAGAATAATTTGATGACTTAGAAATTAGGAAGTAATTTTAAGTTTAAAAATAAAGCTTGTTATGAATGTGGCAGTTTTAATCATTTGATCAAAGATTGTGAATTGTATGAAAAGAAAATGGTAAAGAAAACTGTATGAAACAATTCTAGAAGGGCAAATCATCAAAATTCTCAAAAAATAACTCACCCTCATCCAAAAGGAAATTTTGTTCCAAAAGCAGTCTTGAAATCTGGCATTAAATCACTTAATACTGTTGGGCAAAACTTTTCAAAAGCAGCAGTATCAGTTAATACTGTCAAACCAATTAATACTGCCTACCCAAGACCAACAGTGAATAGTGCAAGGAAAGCATCAAATGTTTTTTAATAAAGCACATTCACATGTTAGAAGGCCCTTTAATAAGTTTACAACAAATAAGAATAGTAATTTAAATGAAAAAGTTAATACTATTAGAAGAAATGTTACTAATGTTGGGTCAAAAGCAGTAGTAAGTGATAATAAGGGAAATGAGGCTAATGCTGTTAAATGCCTCACATGTGTGTTGAGGAAAACAAACAAAAGGTTTTTAGATCATGTCTACAGACACAAAGGTGCATCAATGAACTTTAAAAGATTTGACTATGTTGATGCTCTAGGCAGATCCAAGTCTGTAATGGCTTGGGTCCCTAAGAGAGCCTGATTCTCTTACTTTTTGTGCAGGGCAATCCACAGCTAGAATTACAGGAAAAATGAGTAATTGACAGTGGATGCTCTAGGCACATGACTGGGAACAAGTCCTACCTCTCATATTATGAAGAAATTGATGGTGGATTTATTGCCTTTGGAGGAGATCCTAAAGGAGGTAAAATCGCTAGTAAAGGTAAAATCAGTACAGGTAAATTAGATTTTGAAGATTTGTACTTTGTTAATGAGCTTAAGTTTAACCTTTTTAGTGTCTTACAAATGTGTGACAAGAAATACAGTGTTCTTTTTACAGACACTGAATGTGTTGTTTTGTCTCATGACTTTAAGCAACTGATGCAAATCATGTCATGCTTAGAAGTTCCTAGAGAAAAGAAAAAAGATAACATGTAAAGTGTTGATTTAAAGAATATTGTCCCTTCAGGAGGTCTAACTTGTCTCTTTGCAAAGGCCCATTTAGAATGAATCTAATCTTTGGCATAGGAGGCTTGGGCATATAAATTTCAAAACTATAAATAAACTAGTTAAGGGAAACCTTGTAAGAGGTTTACCTTCAAAAAATTTTGAAATTAATCAAACCTGTGTTGGTTGTCAGAAGGGAAAGCAACACAGAGCCACTTGTAAGATCAAAATATCCAGTTCAATCAGCAACCTTTTATAGAATGTTGCATATGGATTTACTTGGGCCAACATTTGTAAAGTGTCTAATGAAAATGATGTACTGCCTAGTTGTCACATATGACTATAGTAGGTTTAGTTGAGTTTTCTTCTTAACCACTAAGGATGAAACTAGTGAAATCCTTAAAACATTTATTACAGGCATAGAAAATCTAATAGACCTTAAGGTGAAAGTGATCAGATGTGACAATGGGACTGAATTCAAGAATAAGGTCATGAATCAGTTCTGTGAAATGAAGGGTATTAAGAGGGAATTTAGTGTTGCTAGGACTCCACAACAAAATGGAGTAGCAGAAAGGAAAAATAGGACACTAATAGAGGCTGCTAGGACTATGCTAGCTGATTCAAAATTGCCAACAACTTTCTAGGCTGAAGCAGTTAATACTGCTTGTTATGTCCAAAATAGGGTGTTAGTTATCAAGCCTCACAACAAGACCCCTTATGAACTTTTTCTAGGTAGAAAACATGCCTTAAGCTTCATGAGACCATTTGGGTGTCCTGTTACAATCCTTAATACCATAGATCACCTAGGCAAGTTTGATGGAAAGGCTGATGAAGGGTTCTTTGTAGGATACTCTACCAATAGCAAAGCATTCAGGGTATTCAACAGTAGAACTAGGATAGTAGAAGAGAACCTGCATGTCAAGTTTAGTGAAGAAACACCTAATATTGCAAGAAATGGACCTAATTGGCTTTTTGATATAGATGCTCTAACAAAATCTATGAATTATGAGCCAGTTGTTGCAGGGAATCAATCTATGTATTGCAGGTACAACAGCAAGTGATAAAGTAGGTAAAGGCTATAGTGGAGACAATACCTGGTAAAGATTACAGTATATGCTACCCATTTATGACTCAATATCCACCATATTCATCTAGTTTAAAGGATTCTCCTGATGCTGGATTCAAACCATCAGGGGAGGAGGAAATGAAGGATGTTGAACATCTAGAGAATGAAGATAGTGAGGTGCCAAATACAGAGGAGCCAAGAGTTAATTAAGCTAGCATAGAAGATAATGCTGTTGATGAGAATATAGTCTATGGATGTATTGATGATCCAAATATACCTAATTTGGAAGAGATTGTCTATTCAAAAGATGATGAAGGTGTTGGTGTAGAGCCTGACATGAACAATCTGGATACATTCATGCCTGTCAGTCCTATTCCAACTACCAGAATTCACAAGGATCATCCACTTGAACAAATCATTGGAGATATACATTTAGCACCTCAAACCAGAAGGATGACAAAGAGTGTGACTGAACATGGTATGTTTAGTTTAGTGCAACAGAGGATCAACCATAAAGATTTTTAGAATTGTTTGTTTGCTTGTTTTCTATCACAAGTAGAACCCCCCCCCCCTCCCCCCCCCACCAGAAGGTAATTCAAGCTTTGACAGATCCAAGCTGGATAGAAGCAATGCAAGATGAGCTCTTCAGTTTAAACTGCAGAAGGTTTAGACTTTAGTTGATTTACCATATGGCAAGAGGGCCATTGGAACAAAATGGATCTACAAAAACAAGAAAGATGAAAGAGGTACTGTGGTTAGAAACAAGGCAAGTCTGGTTGCACAGGGTTACACTCAAGAAGAGGGAATAAATTATGATGAGGTTTTTGCTCCAGTTGCTAGGATTGAAGCAATTAGGCTATTCTTAGCCCATGCCTCATTCAAAGACTTTGTTGTGTATCAGATGGATGTGAAGAGTGCATTTATATATAGCAAGATTGAAGAGGAAGTTTATGTCTGTCAACCTTCAGGGTTTGAAGATCCAGAGTTCTCTGACAAAGTCTATAAGGCAGAAAAGGCACTATATGGTCTACATCAAGCTCCTAAAGCTTGGTACGGGACTTTATCTACCTATTTATTGGATAATGGATTTCAAAGAGGGACAATAGATAAGACTTTGTTTATTAAAAAGATCAAAGGTGATATTTTGCTCGTTCAAGTATATGTATATGATATCATTTTTGGATCTACTAAAAAGAGTTTATGCACTGAGTAAGAAGTTCCAGATGAGTTTTATGGGAGAGCTCACTATCTTCTTAAGACTACAAGTGACACAGAAAGATGATGGAATTTTCATCAGTCAAGACAAGTATGTGGATGAAATTTTGAAGAAGTTTGGCTTTTCAACTGTGAAGACAGCAAGTACACCTACGGAGACCTCCAAGTCTTTGATGAAGGATGAAAATGCTGAAGATGTTGATGTTCACTTATATAGATCAATGATTGGCTTATTGATGTATTTAACATCTTCAAGGCCTGATATAATGTTTGTTGTATGTGCTTGTGCAAAATTTCAAGTCACACCTAAAGTTTCACATCTTCATGCTGTGAAAAGAATCTTTAGATACTTGAAAGGTCAATCTAAATTGGGCATTTGGTATCCTAAGGATTCACCATTTAATTTGGAAGCTTATACTGACAGTGACTATGCTGGTGCTAGTTTAGACAGGAAATCCATAACAGAGGGTTGTCAATTTCTTAGGAGAAGATTGATTTCATGGCAATGCAAGAAGCAAACTGTAGTTGCCAACTCTACTACTAAAGCAGAGTATGTAGCTGCATCTAGTTGCTGTGGACAGGTGTTATGGATCCAAATCAATTGTCATGACAATGGAAAACAACTTTAAAAAGAACACCAAGATTTTCATTGACAATGAAAGCACAATCTGCATAGTTAAGAATCCAGTGTTTCACTCAAAGACTAAGCACATTGAGATTAGACATCACTTCATCAGGGATTCATATGAGAAGAGATTAATACAAGTGATCAAGATTCACACTGATCACAATGTTGCAGATTTACTCACAAAAGCATTTGATGTTAGTCGTTTTCAATTTTTGACTGCTAGTATTGGAATGCTTAATCTCTGAAGTGTTGTTTGGATAGATTGATGATTGGAATGGGTTGGAAATGCTAAGGATGAAATTGGGGTTGAAACTGGTAACCCAAAAGGTTAATGCTGCTGGGCATTACTTAGTACTGTTGGGTGAAAAGTTAGTACTGTCAGGCAAAAAGTTAATACTGCTGGGCTAAGATAGTGCTGCCAGGCAAAAGTTAATGCTGCCAGGCTACTTACTACTGCTAGGTTACCGTTGGAGTTACAACCGCTGAGGGTATTTTTGGTTTATAAAAGGAATACTTCGCTTATAGGTTTTCTATATTACCTATTTAAGCGCATACGATCACACCATATTCGTTATTAATCTTTTAAATACTCTCAATCAAAAACCCAAAACTTAATTTCATCACCGACTTCAAACAATTATCACTCATGGAGGCTCTAAAATTTGTTGATTCACACAACATGGTTGCTTACTTGGAAAAATCCATAGAGAATGCTGATTTTGATGAGATAGTGGACTTTCTGAATGCTAACCCAATTCGATATGCCTTAACGGTAAGTCCAACTATCTATGTCTCTTATATTGAGTAGTTTTGGTCTACTACAAAGATCAAAATAGTCAATAATGAAAGACAAATACGTGCCAAAGTTAATGGCAAGACAATAGTAATATCAGAATCATCTGTGAGGAGAGATCTTTAATTTAATGATGAGGATGGTATTGCTTGTCTCACAAATACTAAAATTTTTGAAAACCTTCAATTGATGGGATATGAGAATCTTTCTGATAGACTTACTTTTTATAAATCTTATTTTTCCCATCAATGGAAGTATCTTATACATACCATCTTGCAATGTTTAAGTTCAAAATCAACTGCTTGGAATGAATTTGGTACAAATATTGCATCTGCAGTTATATGTTTGGCTAAGAATCAAAAATTTAATTTTTCTAAATTAATTTTTGATGGTATGTTGAGAAACTTGGATCCTAATTCTAAAAAGTTTTTAATGTATCCAAGGTTTTTACAACTGTTTTTGAACAATCAAATTGAAAATCTTACACCAACTTTTAATGATGAGTATGCTACACCTTCTCATACTAAAAAGGTTTTTGCAAACATGAGAAGGCAAGGAAAAGATTTTTCAGGGACTGTGACACCATTGTTTGCTACTATGTTGATACAACCTCAAGCAGATGTGGGTGAAGGTTCAGGACAACCCACTGAACCCCAACACACACCTACTACTGCTTCACCATCTAATATTGAACCAATCCCTATTATTGCATCATCATCACAAACCCAAAAGACCCACAAATGTAGGAAAACCAAGAGGCCCACTGAGATATCTCAGTCTAGTGGACATATTACCCTTGTAGCAGATGAGACTGTCCATGAGGAGAAGGGAATACAATAATTGAAAGGGCTTGCCCTACTACTGGTTAGCTTAGATGCAGAGCAGGACATGGTAACAAAATTTGACCCAATCTATGGCAACACTTAATGACCCCTAATCCTTAGTGAACTGGTTAGGTATTGGGTCCCAGTCGACAAGATCCATATTGGGGGGACAGACCTGCACAAACTAGGTTAAGAGAGGTTGTCTAAACAAGTCCAATTATCACCTCTCATCAGAGTTAACAACCTGGAAGTGAGGGGGAGTACAGACTGCAAATTACGGAATTAATTGGAAATTGTACAAAAGTGTCTGACAGGGTTCTTGCCTTGGAGAAAGCCAAGACTGCTCAGGATTTAAAGATTACTACTCTAAAGAATAGAGTCAAGAAATTGGAAAAGAAGAGAAAGGCAAGAACTCCACAACTCAAGAGGAGATTATTCAAAGTCAGAATAGAGTCCTCTGCTGATAAAAGTTTGGGTGATCAAGAGGATGTGTTGATAAAATATAATGCCTAAAAACATTACTAATATTTTTCACATCTTTACGTTTTGATAATCACAAAATATAAAGAACTAAATGAAAATTTAAACGTAAACAATTAATTATAAGTAATATACATTTCAAAATTTAAATCACTTCAAGGTATGAAAAATAATTGCTTTAAAGCATTTTATGATCAAGAGGAAATTTTTTTATTCCAACCTCACACATTTATTAAATGATGTTCACATTTTTTATAAACATTACAAAACATTTTCTACAATTAAAAGAAATGTTTTATTCAAAATAAACATTTTGAAATTCAAATTTTCGGACCTAAAACGGCTAAAAAGTTCCAGAAAATCCCCCCTACACAAAAGACAAACTGGGGAGCCCCTAGTCTAGGGCGGCCCCCTTAAATACACGGGCGGCCCCTTTAATTTTAAGGGGATCGCCCACCTATTTAAGGGGACCGCCCATAGACTGACGCTCCTCCAGTTTGTCCTATAAATACTGGACTTTTCCCCACTATTTTCTCACCTTTTGCACTCATTCTTTCTGTTCTAAAACAGCCCACACATCTCACTAAAATCCTTTGATCATTTAATCATAAAGCTTTGTTTCCAAGTGATCCAAGCTCAATTCCTCAAGTGCAAGAGAAGAATACTTCCATCATCAAGTGAAGAAGTATTACATCTTTGTGTGTTGTTACAATCTTATTTCATCCATACCATAACTTGTAAATCAATTGTATATGATATTGGTGATCTTTGTAAGTATAGTTAGATCATGGTGATCTTACCAAGTGGTGTTAGATAGTTGTGATCTAAGTAGTGTGGTGAAGTGAAGTCTTGAAGTTGTGAAGAAGTCTTGAAATTATGAAGAAGTCGTGAAGTTGTGAAGTCATGAATAAGTAGTGAATCCGTGTTTATAGAATGGTCTAGCTAAGATTAGAACTCGACATTTAGCTTTGTGTCGTAAATTCGGTGTAAGCAACGTTGTGTACGGTTTTCTCTGGCATAAAGGAGTTGTTGACATAGTGAAGAAAACTCTCGAGTTTGGTGCTCGGGGAGTGGAGTAGGGCGAAGAGGTGCTTCGTTACCGAACCACTATAAATCCTCGCGTTGTGGTTTGATTGTTCTTACTCTTATCTCTTGTCTTACATTATTTGTCTTTTATAATTGTTTAGATAAGCATATTGTTTATATTGTGTAAGTACTGAATTCACATAAAGTCGAATCTAGAATTTTTATAAAACACCTTAAAACCTTAAATAAAAAAGGGGTAAACTATTCAACCCCCCTTCTAGTTTTCCACAATTGGTATCAAGAGCTACGTCAAACAAGATTTTTAAAATAAATTGTATTTTAAAACTTGAATCTGATCAATGCACCGGAAATATTTATGAAGGACAATCTATACAAAGACCACCACTATTTGAAAGTGATGGATTTATTTAATGGAAAATATTTTGAATACTTATGTGAAGTCAAAAGATCTAGATCTTTGGCATATTATTACGATGGTGATTTTCCACCATACAAAAATAAATCCCGAAATTAAAAAGATGAAATTGTATCTTTCATAAACAAAATGTTGAAGTCTTAAAAAAACTGCTAAAAAAAAGAAAGCTAAAAGGTAAATTTATAATGCTTTACCATGTAAAGAATATGAAGGAATGTTTGTGTGTCAAACCGCAAAAGAAATTTGGGATACTTTGTTAATCACTCATCAATGTAATAAACAAATTAAAGCTAACTAAAATTATCTTTCTTGTTCAACAATATGAACAATTCATGATTCCGGAAGAGGAATCAATAGATAATGCATTTGCTAAATTTAACACTATTATTACTAGTCTAAAAGCATTTGATGAATGTTTTTCTAGCAAGAATTGTGTAAGGAAATTTCTAAGGGCATTACATCCTAAATGGTATGCAAAAGTCACGGCGATTGAAGAATCAAAGAATCTAACAACTCTATCACTTGACGAACTCATTTGAAATTTGAAGGTTTACGAAGAAGTAATTAAGAAAGATTTTGAAACCGTCAAAAGCAAAAAGGAACAAAGTAGATCTATTGCCTTGAAAGCTAGAAAGGAATCTAGTGATGATGATAGCTCAACCTCCGATAGTAAAGATGAAGAATACGCCATGGCCGTAAGAGACTTCAAGAAATTCTTCAAAAGACGAGGACGAACGTAAGACCAACCACATGAAGAAGAGAAAATCATTTCAAAGAAATAAAGACGACAAAAATGGCAAAGGCGAAAGAAAATGCTTTAAGTGTGAAGATCCAAATCATCTCGTTAGAGAATGTCTAAAACTATCAAGATATCAAAATCAAAAAGCGTTTGTTGAAGGATCTTGGAGTGATAGCGACGAAGATGAAGAATAAAAGACAAATGACGAAAAGTGTCTTATGGCTAAAGCTTCCAATGAGGTACTTTTCGAAACCGAATACTTTAGTGATGACCTATCATCACTAGACGAAAAATGACTTAGATAGTGAATATAGTAGACTATGTAATAAAAGGGACTAAAAGTGATGGCTAAAAATAAAACTCTAAAACAATCTAAAATAGAATTAGAGAATGAAGCACTTGAATTAAAAGATAAATTATCTAGGTTGGAAAAAGGTAAGGAAGTTAAATGAAGATGTAAATTATGATGTTCAAACCTTAAGCTTGAAAATAAAAGCTTAAAAAACAAATATCTAGGCTAAAATCCAATTTAATGATAGTAGTCACTCACTTAACAAAATAATAAGTTCTCAAAAAACTTCCGGAGATAAATCCGGGTTAGGTTTTAATTTTACCAAAGAGTCACCTAGCGAAACCAAACAAGTAAAGTTTGTAAAAGCCCAAGAATTCGAGTCGAAGGAAAATTTGATAGAATCAAACCAAACTCAAACCAAAATTAATACATAATAACCAATACAAAAATTTCTATTGCAAGTGATGATGAGGTAAAACGTTTTTACAAACCCTCCTTAAAACCCGGAGTCGGATTTACTAAACCCACAATGAGGTCTAAAACACCTTCTCCGAGAAGAAAAGAAAATTTTCATCCTCGTTCCAAAACACCTCAACCTAGGAGCTTTACTCAATGTGGATAAACCAAATTACTCTAACACTAATCACACAATGTGGAATCATCCACACCAACCGAGCTTTACTCAATGTGGAAGATGTTCACCGCGCATGTGTTCGAATCAAATGCAAAACATGTTCGGAAACAATAACTTCGGTCCCATGAAACAATGGGGACCAAATGGCTAAATGATCATATCTTCCGAGGTTAATCATCTACAAGCATCATTTGGCTTTCATCAGTCAAATTGAAGAACTCGTATAGGATTTCCATAAATCCTCATCCTTAAAGCTTGCTACCTTAAAGATTTTTAAGTAATTTCTCTTGAAGGCTAAGGTACGTCTCACTCTCCAATTACGTAAATTATAGATTGGTATATGATATACTTAGTACTAGTGATAGTTAGGAAATATGGTAGTCACTAGAAATGCCATTTGTTGGCTTTCCTTTTTTTAAAAGAATTTGCTCATTAGGAACCATTCTTTCACATGGATCATCCGTGAACCACTACAAAATGGAAATCTTCTATGGCCACAAACTCACGTAGACGAAGAAAAATGAGTTAGTGGATAATAATTAACATAGAAGTAGGATTAGTTTTGCATCGAAAAAGTCTTAAACCACTATGGATGAAACAAACTCCCTTCCACCTCGATGCTCGCCTCAACTACGTCTATCTAAATCGCCTTGTTGCAATCTCATCTCCATTCTGATCTTTCACAATATCTACTCTCTCTCATTTCAAAGCGTATCAATATTTTTCTTCGTTCGAAGAAAATTAATTCATCATGTTCGCAAGAAGTCTAGACACCAAATCATCTTATGAATTGACATCTTGATTATCTCGTCAGAAATAGTCAAAGAAACTTTTTAATTAAACAATGAGTTAATTAAAAATTGTCAATATTCTTTCTCACAAAAAAAATAAATTAAAAAAGGCCAAAAATCGAAAGAATTGTTTTTTAGGTGGCGGCCCCCTTAAAATTAAGGGGACCGACCGTGTAAAAGGGGCGGCCCCCTTAATTAATTAAGGGGACCGCCTATCTGGAAAAACAAACACCCCTTTTCAGACGAATTTTTATACCAAAATATCATTTTCCTTCTTCCCTCCTCTCCTACCCACTGTGACGAAACACCATCACCATTACCACCAAAATCAAAGCTTCAAATCTCCTAATTAACCAAAATTCGCAAAGGGCTTTCACTAACAAATCAATCAACAACACTTCTTGTAAGTTTTTCAACCTTTCTTTTGTTTGATTTCATCTAATTTTGTTCTTAATCAAAATTGGGTGTTTTTAATTATTTTCATAATTCTTAGTTTGGTCTAGGAATTCCATAACTACAATGATACCCGTAGTCATAGGAACACTACAACCCTTGATATGATTTGCATCTCAAAAACACTTATTGAGTGAAAAAAAAAAAAAAATAAAAAAAAATCACTTTTGGGGGGGGGGGAATAATTTAAAAAAAAATAATATAGGGGGGGGAAAAAAATAATATTGGTTTTTGGGGGTTTTTTTTTTATATTTTTTTTTTTTTTTGTTGGTTTTTTTTTTTTTTTTAGGGGTTTTTTGGGGGTTTTTTTTTTTTTTTGGGTTTTAGGGGTGAGGTGTTTTATGTAGATTTGTGATGGGGGTTTAGGTATATGGGGGGTTGGAAGTTTATGTTTTTGTTGGATTGTGGTTGTAATTTATGTATGTGTATGGGGATTTGATTGGTTTTTTGAGTGTTTTTGTTGTAGGGGGAGGAAGGTTTGATTGGGGGTTGATTTGTAATAATTATAGTGGGTGGATAGTTTTTATAGGTTAGTTAGTTTGGTTGATATTGTGTGTTTTGATGTTTTTTGTTTTTTTGTTTGTTTATGTTTTGTGAATGGTATAAAAATAAGGGCTTTGGTTTTAATGATTTAAAACTTGTTTTTTTAGTAAATACTAACAATAATAATATGTCAAGTCAAAAATAATAAACTTACAAAATATACACTTAACGTATAGTTTTCGACAAGCTTAGACATATTTTGTATCAATAAGGGAGTGTTTGGGTCATTGTCTTGATGTTGAAATATATAACTAATATATATTCTTCGACATCCTAGATTAAGTCAAAAATAAATAAGGAACATATGGATCACTTCTTAGGTTTTACTTTTAAAGTCGAAGTAATCCTTGTCCCACATTTGTCACTTTTCAAAACTTTATTTTATTTTCTTTATTATATATATATTTTTTTCGTAACATTTTTGATAACTTGTTTAGGTGACAAAATGCCGAAAGCTACTACGACCGATATATCTCTCACTAAATCCTACATCCCAAAAGTATCCAAAATTCCCGGCATCTCCCCTACCATTGCCCAATTCTACAAACCTATTGAAAACCGCAACATTCACGAAGGTCGTGTTGTTGATCAAGCCTACTACAAATCCAACAACATCGAGCGTCTCTTTACGAACATTCGCTTCAATTGTCTCTTTCAAATCAACGAACCGATTGTTCCAAGATTCATTCTAGACTATCATAGCCAAGTCACGGTACAAACCGATGAATATGGCTATCTTGTCATCTCTTTTATGATTCAACACGAATTCATAACTCTTACTCTGGCTCAATTCGGTCAAATCCTCAAAATTCCATACAATGGTCAAGCCGTTTTTACAAACGAGTGGGACCTTGCATCTCTTGAGTATTCTCAAGAAACCGAGGGACCATATTGCACCGATCTTCCTACTCCCGACGACATTCGTCGACTTCTTGAATTGGAACGTGTCGTGGTAGACCGTACCATTAAAAGTCAAACGGTCTCTCTCAATCCAAATCAAATTCTCACCAAAGAATTAAGCCCCGACATGAAGCAATGGGAAGAACTCATTCGAGAGAATGTGTTCGGACTAGGAGGACATCGGGACCATCTTCCCGCTTGTCTTGCTCACATGTTGTATTGTGTTGTTGCCGAAGAACAATACAATCTTGCTTATTTCTTCGTCAAAAGAATCCAATGTGCTAGAGCTACTCCAACCACAAATCTTCCATATGGCATGCTTCTTACTCATCTTTATCGACACGTGATACACCCAAATACGTATATATATAATATATAGTATAATAGGATATAATCAATAATAGTATAGTAAGTATTTTCCGTCGGGTTCTAGAAAATCGCTTTTAACCAAAGCAATTATCAAAAACCTCCGCGGGTCGTTTCCTCAGCGAGAATGAATAGGAAATCATACGTTCAAGTTGTAAATTCGAGACTTGTATTATCAGTTAATTTTTTTTTTGTGTTTTGGTTTTCTAAATCTACTAAAATGGATAGCATTAAAAGGGACACTAAACAGTTTGGATTTAAACTATTTTTAACTAATATAAATTTTTAAGATTAAAAACAACAAGAATTATACTAAAATTGATCTAAAAGAATAAATGATGAAAATGCTTGCTAAGTGACGTGAAATGTTCATTAAGTGCGGGTTTAAGGTTTAACGAATTAACATCCTTCGAAAACAAATTTCAAGAAATTAAATGACAAGTAAAGTAAAGTGTTTTTTTAAAAATAAATGACAAGTATTTAAATTGTCATTAAAAGTAAATGACGTATGTAATTGGAAAATTCTACATCTGACTATTAATTATTTTAAACTTTTAAAACCGCACTTAAATTCCAAATCACTAAATCACTTAGCAAGCACTAATGAACTACTCACTAATCATAACAAATAAACTAGCCAACAATCATGAAGATCTAAACATAAACATTTTAAGATCTAATAACTCTAAACTACTAGTCATTAAAAAGGGAAAAAAGGTAACCGAATGAAGAACCGCAATGATATAAAACCACCTGATCTTACAAACTTAATAAACAAATAAGCATATCACTTTAAAGCTTTTACTTTACTAATTAACGAATAAAGGTGTCAACTTTATCTACTAATTACTTTCATAAAAACTATAAGATCCAAAACTTTATCTATTATCAACCTTAATAAGACCCTTAATCCCGGCCTTAGATGTAGAATGATGGAATAAGAAATAAGACATGAAAAGTTAGAACAAAATAAGCTAATAAAAAGATGAAAACTTTAGATCTAAATCCACCC
This sequence comes from Tanacetum coccineum, assembly GCA_026074375.1. NCBI lineage: Eukaryota > Viridiplantae > Streptophyta > Magnoliopsida > Asterales > Asteraceae > Tanacetum > Tanacetum coccineum. Next base: position 14,428 of record BQNB010141575.1, read on the forward strand.
GAAACTAAGGTGTTCAATCAAGTGAACTCGGATCGGGTATATTTAAGGATTTAGATCTAAGAAAAATAAGCTAGAATTAAAAAACTAAATTTGTAAAAACAAAACTAGATTTAATCTAATAAGCTACTTTTAAAACTATTTAATAAACTAGATCTAAAAGTAAATAAGCCATTGAAAACTTTAACTACTAAAAAGCTTTTAGATCTACTAAACTAAATAATAAGCTCTCGAAAATAAGGGTGCTCAAGACTTAAAGAATAAGCCGAGTAGAAGACTCATGACACCCTTTTTAGCATTCGAATCGAGCATAAGCAAGAAATAAGCTAAATAAGAAAAGAAAATGAAATAAGCAAAAGCTTATTTGGGTAATATGAGCTTAGATCTAAATCAAATAAGCCAAAGGAAGGCTTATTTGAAGTAAGAAATAAGCTAGGAGAAAACTAGAAGCAACAATAAGCCAAAATAAGCTTAAAAAAGAAAAGAAAAGTAAATAGAGGATTAGAAAAAGAATAAGCCATAAGTCAATAAGCACTTTATAAAAAGCATCTTCATTCATGAAAAATAAGCCAATACAATAAGTTGAGAATAAGCTAAAAAGCTTTTACAATAATAAGCTAAAATAAGCTAAACTATTCTACTCCTAAAACTACCTTATACTACTTTTTTTTATATATAACTAAATCTCACTCTAAATTCTAACACCAAATGCAGCTGATGCGTGCTTCATTTATAGCCTCCAAGTGGGAAGGGCAATTTTTCAAGTCTTCATCCAATGATATCGCTGGATCTAGGGGTATTATAGACTTTTTGCACTCCACTAACCGCCTCATGATTGCCAATGATTGGCACGAATCCATACACGCCTGACCTCGTACTGACACACGCACACCTCGTACTGACATACTTCAGTGCCACGTGTCACGCTCTGATTGGTGCAGCTGCCACCTGAACAGTACCTCGTCCTGATGTGTCCTGCCACCTCGTACCTCATACTGACATGTCAGTTGACATGTCAGTCTGTACCTCGTACCTGCAAATCTGACATTCAATAATTAGATGGCCACGTGTCACCACCTGAGTGGTGCCACGTGGCGTAGACACTGTTCCGTCACCGTCGGTTAACCGCCGCAATTCCACCGGTCAACGGTGGTCAACGGCGGCAGTCAACGGTGGTCAACGGCGGTGGTCAACGACTGTCAACGGCGGCAGACCACCGTTGACCACCACCGCTGGACCACCGATCAACGGTGGTTGACCGCCAGGTCAGGTCGGGTCTTGGGCAGGGTCTGGTTCGGGTCGGGTCTGGATCGGGTCTGGGTCAGGTCTGGATTGGGTCCGGGTCGGGTCTGGATCGGGTCCGGGTTGCCACGTGTCACCACCTGAGTGGTGCCACGTGGCGTAGCAAACACTGTTCCGTCACCGTCGGTCAACCGCCACCGGACCACCGGTCAACGGTGGTCAACGGCGGTCAACACCGCCGGACCACCGGTCAACGACGGTCAACGGCGGCGGACCACCGTTGACCACCGCCTGACCACCGCCGGACCACCGGTCAACCACCGGTCAACGGTGGTTGACCGCCAGGTCAGGTCGGGTCTTGGGCCGGGTCTGGTTCGGGTCGGGTCTGGATCGGGTCCGGGTCGGGTCTGGATTGGGTCCGGGTCGGGTCTGGATCGGGTCCGGGTTGCCACGTGTCACCACCTGAGTGGTGCCACGTGGCGTAGCAACTATCGCCCCAGGCATTTGGCATTGCATGATTCGAACCATAGACCTCTCGGTCATGGTTTTAGGAACCCCACATGTGCCAACTGCGCTAGAGCAGCATTACATTTATATTATGCAAAGATTAATATATAACCCATTATTGGCTTGGTCTGGTCCATTATAACTAAAGGTTCAAACAGGGACGAAAAAGGTTCAAAATAAAAAGGTTTAAATATAAAAGGCCGGTACCGTTGGACTCGTTTTTTCGTGCTCTTTCCAATGGTGTGATCGAGGAATATTCACGACTTCGTTTGAACCTCGATAAACGTGAAAACGTCATCGAAAGTTATTTTAGTGTTTTTAGTCCTTTTATAGTGTTTCCTGGGTTATAAAAGATGTGTATTTTAGCGTTCATCACACTTTAATCCTAAAATGCCCAAAAAAGGATAAATTCATCGTCCCTGATTTTTCGCTTGTCCCAAACCAAGCTCAAAAACGAAATCACCCTTAAATATAAGTTAAGATGCTAACACTACTCATACTTGTAACTTGTGAAACTTTTCACTCCCGACAATTATTATATCTTAGGTGAATGTGCTTATTTTGAATTTCAACCATATATCAAACTTTTTAAGAAAATTGCAATATTTCCATGCTTCACGTTCCACCCAAGAATTATGATTTTGAAGGCGAGATAATTCCATGTAGCGACTTTCTTCTCGGCGCATCCCAGCCGAGACCGGCGTAGGTGACCAGGCTTTTGACACTCCACAGAGAATAGTATCGGAACTCACGGACCTTCGGTTTCAAAATAAACTAAGGAAATCCTAGACCTTTTAGAAGGCTGCAACATCGGTTGTGAGCCGGCAAGATGCATCAAACTTTTATCAGTCTCAGATAATTACTATGTGCCTTATTTAGAAGACTGCAACATCGGTTGTGAGCCGGCAAGATGCAGTAAACTTTTATTAGCCCACAGTTTATTATTATTATTACCTCATTTTTCATTATTTTTTATTTTTTTGTACTTTTTTAACACTTTATATTACCATGATATAGAGAAAATTTCTTTTTAGGAAATTTAAGTATAAATTTGAACTAAGACTAAAATTATTGATATC